>CAUJRU010003105.1:0-28000 GCA_963277665.1 Viscum album
TAATTTATACTGGTAGATGATTTTATAGAACTGGGGGTGGTCATATGAACATCATGTGTTGCTTCATTAAAGATCATGTTATAAGGAACAATAGGTATCCCAGGGTTATCCTGTTTGTCTACTGTTTTAACAGTCACAAGAGGTAAAAAATATTTTTTTTAGGAATCTGAGTTAACTTTCAGAGTAGAAAAAATAGTGGTAGTGCATGTAGGGAAAGTATGTGTGCTCAATTCCATGTTTTGTCTAACAATTGGAATAGGAAATTTTGGAGAATTCATACCAGAGATTCTAGTCTTAGAAGAATTGCCTTGTAGATATTATTTCTATATAAGTGTGATTTCTCCCTCAACCTGACCTGGATCCAATATAAGGCCCCAGCCTTAAACCTTACTTAATCTTGAGTTATTACAAGATTACACATTGAGGATCATTTCAGGTTTATAGTTTTAGAGAATTGGATCATAAAACATGCATTACATTCCACATATAAACAAAGTGGTTACATAAAGATAGTATTCATTTTCCCATCAACGGAAACATATTTAAAATAAAACATGGATTCATTCTTGAAACTTCCTGGACACTATCATCATATCATGTACCTTTCTCTTGACCAGTGAAAAACATTTCAAAAAAAAAACTTGGGATGAGCATAAAAAGCCCAGTATGGGTTATAAAAATATGGAAAGGAAACATAAGTTCATATATACAAAGGAATGAAATCATACTTTACCCATAAAAGATAGACACTTTAACATACCACATCAAATCATGAATAAATCATAGAAATCATTAGACATAAAGGTAGCTTTAGGCATTCATAACATTCTTACGTAGGGAGTAACCCTCTTGGTTACGTTTGGAATACCCATCACAGTATATTCCATAAATATCTTCAAAGAAACCTTAATGTTTCACTCCTTCACGTTACCCAATGCATTGGAGAGCTATATCGGGCTCACTCGCCCTTAGTTTATCATGGAACCACCCGTTTTCATAATAATGCCCAAGAACCATAACATAATCGTATCACATAAAACATACATAAAGAAAACATAACATTTACACCTTTCAATCACAAGATATCAATAAAACACATTGATATAAAAATATTATGAAAACCATTTTCAATGCCAAAATAAAAGAAAAGTAAAACATGGTATTTATTTTTCTTTTAAAAAAAAGGTATGACTTGTAGAGGAAGCTGAAACTCAAATAACTGTCACGGCAGCGGATAAGTCATTTTCGCCGCATACGTACGAAAAAAACATTCCCTTTTGTAGTTTAGTAAAACAATTCGTATAAAAAAGATTCATTTTGGATAAACGTAAAAGTCAAAGGGGTTCATACACCGTATAAAAGAAGGTTGTGTATAAAACAAAATATGCCTCAATGAAAGGAGATTGAGACGAAGTCCCATACCTCGGGTCCGACTTGACTCGATCGTTCTTTAATGTCCTGAATAATAAACTTGAGTTAATTTCTACTTGCTTACGAACCTTTTTCAATTTCATTATTCCTTTTATATCACTTATTTCCATGTCATGAACCCTATGAAATTATTTATGTTAATAACGGTCGTTTTAACAATCATTGGTACTTGAGTAAAAAATAAACCCTTTATAATTACAAGTTGTTTATGTATCCATTATATCCAGAATAGTATTCATGATGTAGATATCATATATGTCATATATATCCAGTACATTCATGCATTTATAAAATTACATAATCATTTAGAGGTAAGAAATGAAATGCACCGTTCATGGAGACGGTAAGCTGTACGTACGCATGAACGCTACTTTCATTTCTATTTCGTATTTTATAGAATGGAATCATAATGATATAAAGGTATATTATAATTCCAGTATAATATCATATATAATATCATAGTTCCATCCGTTATATGTCCCACATATGGTATTTAACAAATCAAATCACTTTGAGGGGGCGGTAGTCTGCACTTCCTTAAATGAAGATATCGCGTTTATCCATAATTGAAACCATAAAGGTATGCCCAAAATGAAAAATACAGAAGCTTAAGGAAAAAATAATCATATTATATATCATATATAAATATAGTGACATCTTAATGGCCACCTTTTAAGGTGTTAAAAGAATGTTGAACAATCATCGTTTTGGGAGGCATAAATTCACCATCCACGGAAACAGTATGTTCTTTAACCAATAGATGTAGGTGTGTGTAGGTGTAGCTCTAATCCTTCTTATAACAACATCCTAGTACATTGAAGATACTGGAGTTGTTACAAAAGAAATGAATAAAAAGAGTTTAGGGGGTTGGAGAAGCAAAATAAAACAAGAGGACTCAAGTGAAGAAACCTTAACGTTTCACTCATTCACGTTACCCAATGCATTGGAGAGCTATATCGGGCTCACCCACCCTTAGTTTATCACGGAACCACCCGTCTTCATAATAATGCCCAAGAACCATAACATAATCGTATCACATAAAACACACATAAAGGAAACATAACATTTCCACCTTTCAATCACATGATATCAACACAACACATTGATTTAAAAATATTATGAAAACCATTTTCAATACCAAAATAGAAGAAAAGTAAAACATGGTATTTATTTTTCTTTTAAAAAAAGGTATGGCTTGTAGAGGAAGCCTAAACTCAAATAACGGTCACGGCGGCGGAGAAGTCATTGTCGCCGCATACGTACGACAAAAACATTCCCTTTTGTCATTTAGTAAAACGCTTTATATAAAAAAGATTCCTTTTGGATAAACATAAAATTCAAAGGGGTTTATACACCGTATAAAAGAAGGTTGTGTATAAAACAAAATATGCCTCAATGAAAGTAGATTGAGATGAAGTCCCATACCTCGGGTCCGACTTGAGTCGATCATTATTTAATGTTCTGAATAATAAACTTGAGTTAATTTATACTTTCTTAAGAACCTTTTTCAAGTTCATTATTACTTTTATATCAATTATTTCCATGTCATGAACACTATGTAATTATTTAAGTTAATAACGGTCGTTTTAACAATCATTGGTACTTGAGTCAAAAATAAACCCTTTGTAATTACAAGTTGTTCATGTATACATTATATCCAGAATGGTATTCATGATGTAGATATCATATATGTCATATATATGCAGTACATTCATGCATTTATAATATTACATAATCATTTAGAGGTAATAAATGAAATGCACCGTTCATGGAGACGGTAAGACGTACGTACGCATGAATGCTACTTTCATTTCTATTTCATATTTTATAGAATGGAATCATAATTATATAAAGGTATATTATAATTCCAGTATAATATCATATATAATATCATAGTTCCATCCTTTATACGTACCACATATGGTATTTAACAAATCAAATCAGTTTGAGGGGGCGGTAGTCCGCACTTCCTTAAATGAAGATATCGCGTTTACCCATAATGGAAAACTTAAAGGTATGCCCAAAATGAAAAATAAAGAAGCTTAAGGAAAACATAAACATATTATATATCATATATAAATATAGTGACATCTTAATGGACACCTTTGAAGGTGTTAAAATAATGTTGAACAATCATCGTTTCGGGAGGCATAAATTCACCATCCACGAAAATAGTATGTTCTTTAACCATTAGATGTAGGTCTGTGTAGTTGTAGCTACAATACTTCATATAACAACATCCTATTATATTGAAGATACTGTATTTGTTACAATGAAATGAATAAAAAGAGTTTAGGGGGTTGGAGAAGCAAAAATAAAACAAGAGGACTCAAGTGAAGACATTACCTTAAAATCGGGTAACTCCCTTTGGTTTAAGCTCAAAGGATTCCTTGGGAAGACTTCTGCACAAAGTGAGGCTTCAAGGAGTAATATAGGGATTTGGAGAGACAAAATGGGCAGGGGTTTGCCGAGCCAAAGGCTTTGGGAGTGTGGGTAAGTAGGTAGATGTCAGAGCCTTTTATAAGAGGAGAGGAGGGGCACTCTTGGAAAGTAAGAAAATGTTACATTAATTTAGAATGGGTTTCGGATTTTAATGGTCCCACTTTGATGTGTTTCGAGGATAATGTGATAAGGGTTCGAAATCCACCCATACAATAGGTTTTTGACATGTGTAGGTCATAGAATTTACATTATCTTTCCATTTTTTTAATCCTTTATTAATGAGGTAATCGTTGTATCATCATGATGTCATAAATAATTTAATATATTTAATGTCAAAAAATTATGAAAAAACTATCATGATGTAGGAAATCTTTTTATATTTCTAATGAATATTTATAGTCAAAAATATGACTTGTATAACTCCATGTAATTTTTTTTTTAATAAAACATTTCATGTTTGTGTCATTTTTACTTTAACATTAAATAAAAAGTTATTTATGTCATTTCCCAACCAAAGTGGCTCCATGGGGTCCCCAAGTTGACCCATGGATTGTCTTGGTCGGCCATGACACATATAATGAGGGTAGGACATGTGTCAAGCTCATCTTATATTATTAAAACAATATTTTTACCTTAAACGACACCAATTACCTCTAATCGCGATTAAAAACTTAATAAGTTACTATTCACAAAAAATTATTTTAATCCCATTGAACCACATTTTACTTCTTAATGAAAACCATTTATGTCGGATTTTTGAAATTCAAAACACAGAAGTGGTAAAATTTCATTTAAACGAAAAATCGGTTTTTATAAGTGCCACTTAGTGGTTTCACTATTCATCAAAAATTGAAGTTTTTTAGAAAAATACCAAAATTTCACCCTAAGCTATATTTGATATTCCGAATTCAAAAATGAAGTCTATTTTAAAAAATTCAAAACATATAATTCACATTAATTAATTTAATAATTAATTATCGATGTCATGACAAATAGCGTGTTTTTATGGAACAATAAGTATCAAAAGATTGACACTAGTTTAAGTCCGATCTCAAAGTGAAATTAATTCCAACGACCACTATTGGATTTAATGGTAAAAATATTTTCTAATTGAACTTAAAAACCAATTCAAAAGATTATCTAATAATCTTAATAAATTTGATTAAAAAGAGGTTTTGAATTAAAATACAACATTTTATACTATTCATTAAAAAATGAACTTTATCAGAAAAATACCAAAAAATCACACAAAGTAAAATTTGATATCCCGATTCTAAAGAAGAGTTATATTTGGTGAAATATAATGTATAATAGTGACGAAAACTATATTTAATGATGGTTCTCCATCAAAAGGTGATAAGTGAACCTTTAGTGAAAATTAGGGTATAAATGCCTAAAATTGAATTCTTTCCGTATTTTAAGCCTTTATCTTTTATTGGATAAATGTAAAAACATTTAAAAAACATATATAATCAGATTTTAGTTATTTTTATCCATTCCCGCCAGTACAACGGCTACGTGTTAACTAACATTTAAAATAATATTATTTTATTACTAGTGTGCAACGTACGATTTCAAAGAAACTCTTTGTTGCGTATCGGGTACGCTATCGAACATAGCAACCCCTTTAAAGTAAAATTAATATTTAATTCGCAAATATTAATAAATATGAAAATGTTTTATTCATTATTTACCTGGGATGTTACATCCTTCCCCCCTTTTGGGAATTGTGTCCTCGCAATTTTATTCACTTATCAAAATAAGTGGGGGTATTTATCCCTCATAGCATTTTCATATTCCCACGTTGCCTCTTCAACCATATGGTTTTTCCACAGAACCTTTACCTTGTGGATTACCTTATTTTGCAACACTTTCTCTCTTCGGTCAAGAATCTGGACTGGTTGTTCTTCATAAGAGAGATTCTCTTCTAACTGAACTACCTCTGGGCTCAAAACATGAGATGAATCTGGCATATACTTCCTCAACATCGAAACAAGAAAAACATTGTGTACCTGAGATAAACTCGGAGGTAATGCCACTCTGTATGCAACTGATCCAACATTCTCCAAAATTTCATACGGTCCAATGAACCTTGGGCTTAGCTTTCCTTTCTTACCAAATCTCATCACACCTTTCCATGGTGAGACTTTGAGAAAAACATGATCACCTACCTCAAAAGTTAGATCCTTCCTCCTGTTGTCTGCATAACTCTTCTGCCTACTCTGAGCTGTTCTCATGTGTTTCTGAATCAGCTGAACTTTTTCTGCCATCTCTTCTCCCAATTCTGTTCCCATAAACTTCCTTTCACCCACTTCATCCCAAAAAGATGGAGTTCGACACCGCTTCCCATATAACTCCTCAAATGGTGGCATCTGTATACTGGAATGAAAACTGTTATTATATGAAAATTCAACCAAAGAAAGATGTTGGTCCCAACTTCCCTGATAATCCTTCGAACAAGCTCGTAACATATCCTCCAAGGTCTGAATTGTTCGTTCCGACTGCCCTTCTGATTGAGGATGGAATGTTGTACTAAAATTTAATTCAGTACCCAACGACTTCTAAAGGCCCTTCCAAAAGTTAGAAGTGAACCTGGGATCACGATCAGATACAATGAAGAGGGGAACTCCATGTAACTTGACTATCTCTTTAAGATACAAACAGGAAAGTTGATCTAGGGAAAAAGTATCTCGTATAGTAATGAAATGAGCAGATTTAGTCAAGAGATCAACAATAACCCAGATTGCATTATTACCTAGAGATGTCTTCGGTAATCCCACAACAAAGTCCATGGATATATTCTCCCATTTCCACTCTGGCACTGGTAAAGGCTGAAGCATCCCTTTCGGTAACTGCCACTCTGCTTTAACCTGTTGACATGTCAAACACTTCACAGTAAAATTAGCAATATCCCTTTTCATTCCATCCCACCAGTAATACTCCCGCAGATCTCTGTACATCTTAGTACTGCCAGGATGAACTGAAAACAGGGAACTATGAGCCTCACATAACAACTCATTCTTCAACTGTGAATCACAAGGCACACAAAATCTCTTCCCAAATATCAAAACGCAATCATTATCAATGTTGAATTCAGGCAACTTACCTTTCTGAACAAGATCTACCTTTTTCTGCAACTCACTGTCTTGCTTCTGTGCTTGCTTGATTCTATCTGATAGAGATGTTCTCACTGATACCTAAAACAAAATAGAAGAACTTCCTGCACCAACAACTTCTATGCCAAAGTTCATCAAATCCTTACCCAAAGGATCACGTTCCAAACGCCACATTTCTAATGAATCATTACTTTTTCGACTCAAAGCACCAGCCACTTTATTTTCTTTTCCCAGATGGTAATGAATTGTACAATCATAATCCTTGATTGATTCCATCTCCTCTGTCTCATGTTTAACTCTTTCTGAGTGAATATATACTTTAAACTTTTGTGATCAGTATATATTTCACACTTTACTCCATAAAAATGATGCATCCAAATTTTTAAAGAGAAAACAATGGCAGCTAATTCCAAATCATGTGTAGGGTAATTTACCTCATGAGTTTTAAACTGTCGTGAAGCACAAGCAATTACCTGATCATTCTGTATAAGGACACAACCAAGTCCTTTCAATGAAGCATCACTGTATATAACAAACTCACCATTCCTGGAAGGTAGTTCCAAAACTAGAGAAATCACCAATATTCTTTTCAATTCCTGAAAACAATCATCACATTATTTTGTCCAGAAAAACTTAACACCCTTACGAGTTAGCTTAGTCATTGGACTAGATAACCGTGAAAAATTTCTAACAAACCTTCGGTAATAGCCTGCCAAACCAAGGAAGCTATGAATCTCAGTTACATATGTGGGTCTTGGCCAGTCTTCCACAACTTTTGTTTTTGCAGGATCAACAGTTATCCCATCTTTAGAAACAATGTGACCAAGGAAAGAAATTTGTTGCAACCAAAACTCACACTTGCTGAATTTTCCATACAGTTTCTTTTCTTTCATGGTTTGAAAAATAACCCTTAAATGTCTTTCATGATCCTCTTTACTTTTAGAAAACACCAAAATATCATTAATAAAAACTACCAACATTTTTCACCTGAGTCAGCTGAGCCATTACTGCAACAAACTGTTCAGTTCCAATTCCTACCATCTCAAGATGCTGATTCGGAAGGTTTTTTCCTTCTGTATGCCTTCCTAGCACTGCTTCCCTGTTTCCTCTGTGGAAAACCATTCCGAACAAACATGTCTTAGATGAAGCAACATGGTAATCTTCAAATACTATATCACTTCAATTTGACCATAAAAAAAATATTTTTGGATAATCATTTAATAGAATTCTAACTCCTAATGTTATCTAAACCGACCTATGATACCAACTTTAAGGCCCCAGCCTTAAACCATACTTAATATTGAGTTATTACAAGATTACACATTGAGAATCTTTTCAGGTTTAGAGTTTTAGGGAATTAGATCATAAAACATAAATTACATTCCACATATAAACAAAGTGGTTACATAATGATAGTATTCATTTTTCCCATCAACAGAAACATATTTAAAAGAAAACATAGATTCATTCTTGACACTTCCTGGACACTATCATCATATCATGTACCTTTCCCTTGACCTGTGAAAAACATTTCATAAAAAACTTGGGATGAGCATAAAAAGCTCAGTATGGGTTATAAAAATATGGAAAGGAAACATAAGTTCATATATAAATAAGAATGAAATCATACTTTACCCATAAAACATAGGCACTTTAACATACCACATAAAATCATGAATAAATCATAGAAATCATAAGACATAAAGGTAACTTGAGGCATTCATAACATTATTACGTAGGGAGTAACCCTCTTGGTTACGTTTGGAATAACCATTACAGTATATTCCCTAAATCTCTTCGGAGAAACTTTAACGTTTCACTCCTTCGTGTTACCCAATGCATTGGAGAGCTATATCTGGCTCACTTGCCCTTAGTTTATCATGGAACCACCCATCTTCATAATAATTCCCAAGAACCATAACATAATCGTATCACATAAAACATACATAAAGGAAACATTACATTTCCACCTTTCAATCACAAGATATCAATACAACACATTGATATAAAAATATTATGAAAACCATTTTCAATACCAAAATAAATGAAAAGTAAAACATGGTATTTATTTTTCTTTTTAAAAAAAAGTTATGGCTTGTAGAGGAATCCAAAACTCAAATAACGATCACGGCGGCAGAGAAGTCGTTGTCGTCGCATACGTACGGAAAAAACATTCCCTTTTGTCATTTAGTAAAATGCTTCATATAAAAAAGATTCTTTTTGGATAAACGTAAAAGTCAAAGGGGTTTATACACCATATAAAAGAATGTTGTGTATAAAACAAAATATGCCACAATGAAAGGAGATTGAGATGAAGTCCCATACCTTGGGTCTGACTTGACTCGATCATTCTTTAATGTACTGAATAATAAACTTGAGTTAATTTCTACTTGCTTAAGAACCTTTTTCAAGTTCATTATTCCTTTCATATCACTTATTTCCATGTCATGAACACTATGTAATTATTTAAGTTAATAACGGTCATTTTAACGATCATTGGTACTTCAGTGAAAAATAAACCCTTTATAATTACAAGTTGTTCATGTATCCATTATATCCAGAATGGTATTCATGATTTAGATATCATATATTTCATATATATCTAGTAAATTCAGGAATTTATAATATTACATAATCATTTAGAGTTAAGAAATGAAATGCACCGTTCATGGGGACGGTAAGCCGTACATACGCATGAACGCTACTTTCATTTCTATTTCGTATTTTATAGAATGGAATCATAATGATATAAAGGTATATTATAATTCCATTATAATATAATATATAATATCATAGTTCCATCCTTTATATGTCCCACAAATGGTATTTAATGAATCAAATTACTTTGAGGGAGAGGTAGTCCGCACTTCCTTAAATGAATATATCGTGTTTACCCATAATGGAAACCATAAAGGTATTCCCTAAATGAAAAATACCGAAGCTTAAGGAAAACATAAAAATATTATATATTATATATAAATATAGTGACATCTTAATGTCCACCTTTGGAGGTGTTAAAGGAATGTTGAACAATCATCGTTTCGGGAGGCATAAATTCACCATCCACGGAAACAGTATGTTCTTTAACCATTAGATGTAGGTGTGTGTAGGTGTAGCTCAAATCCTTCTTATAAAAACATCCTAGTATATTTGAGATACTGTAGTTGTTACAAAAGAAATGAATAAAAAGAGTTTAGGGGGTTGGAGAAGCAAAATAAAACAAGAGGACTCAAGTGAAGACATTACCTTAAAATTGGGTAACTCCCTTTGGTTTGAGCTCAAAGGCTTCCTTGGGAAGACTTCTTCCCAAAGTTAGGCTTCAAGGAGTAATAGAGGGATTTGGAGAGACACAAATGGTCAGGGGTTGGCTGCGCCAAAGGCATTGGGAGTGTGGGTAAGGAGGTAGAAGTGGGGGCCTTTTATAAGAGGAGAGGAGGGGCACTCTTGGAAAGTAAGAAAATGTTACATTATTTTAGAATGAGTTTCGGATTTTAATGGTCCCACTTTGATTTGTTTCGAGGATAAGGTGATAAGGGTTCGAAATACACACATACAATAGGTTTTGGACATGTGTAGGTCATATATTTTACATTATCTTTCTATTTTATTTAAATCCTTTATTAATGAGGTAATCGCTGCATCATCATGATGTCATAAATAATTTAATTTATTTAATGTATAAAAATTATAAAAAAATATCATGATGTAGGAAATATTTTTATATTTCTAATGAATATTTATAGTAAAAAATCTGACTTGTATAACCCCATGTCAAAATTGTTTTAGTAAAACATCTCTTGTTTGTGTCATTTTTTACTTTAACATTAAATAAAAAGTTATTTATGTCATTTCCCAACCAAAGTGGCTCCATGGGGTCCCCAAGTTGACCAATGGATTGTATTGGTCGGCCATGACACATCCAATGAGGGTAGGACATGTTTCAAGCTCATCTCATTTTATTAAAACATTATTTTTACCTTAAACTACACTAATTACCTCTAATCGTGATTAAAAACTTAATAAGTTACTATTCAAAAAAAATTATTTTAATCCCATTAAACCAAATTTTACTTCTTAATGACTACCATGTATGTTGGATTTTTTAAATTCAAAACACAAAAGTGGTAAAATTTAATTTAAACGAAAAATCAGTTTTTATAAGTACCACTTAGTGGTTTCACTATTCATCAAAAATTGAAGTTTTTCAGAAAAATACCAAAATTTCACCCTAAGCAATATTTGATATTCCGAATTCAAAAAATGTAGTCTATTTTACAAAATTCAAAACATATAATTCACATTAATTAATTTAATAATTAATTTTCGCTGTCATGACAAATAGCGTGTTTTTATGAAACAATAATTATCAAAAGATTGACACTAGTTTAAGTCTGATTTCAAAGTGAAATTAATTCCAACGACCACTATTGGATTTAATGGTAAAAATATTTTCTAATTGCACTTAAAAACCAATTCAAAAGATTATCTAATCATCTTAATAAATTAGATTAAAAAGAGGTTTTGAATTAAAATACAACATTTTACACTATTCATTAAAAAATGAACTTTATCGGAAAAATACCAAAAAATCACACAAAATAAAATTTGATGTCCCGATTCTAAAGAAGAGTTATATTTGGTCCAATAGAATGTATAAAAGTGACCAAAACTATATTTAATGATGGTTCTCCATCAAAAGGTGATAAGTGAACCTTTAGTGAAAATTAGGGTATAAATGCCTAAAATTGAATTCTTTCCGTATTTTAAGCCTTTATATTTTATTGGATAAATGTAAAAACATTTAAAAAACACATAAAAATATTTTAGTTATTTCTATCCATTCCCGCCAGTACAACGACTACATGTTAACTAACATTTAAAATAATATTATTTTATTACTAGTGTGCAACGTACGATTTCAAAGAAACTCTTTGTTGCATATCGGGTACGCTATCAAACATAGCAACCCCTTTAAAGTAAAATTAATATTTAATTCGAAAATATTAATAAATATGAAAATTTATTATTCATTATTTACCTGGGATGTTACATCCAGTGCATGTGAACCATCTGTGAGTAAGGGAGCTTCAGTCCGCAAGAGCTCCTAGTCAGATAATACCATCATGTGACCTATTTCCTCAATCACCATCATAGCAGAAACATCAGGTAAGGTAGAATCCATATGATGATCAAAAAAATCTAACACCATTTTCTCGATGTCCACCAGAATTCCATGGTCAATCTCAGTGTCTTCCTCTTCTTCAACCAGATCAACCAAGGTGGTGCCCATGCTCCCTGAGGAAATTGGATCATTTTACCCAGACTTCCAAGGATTTTTTGGGAGGATCAGGGATGAAAGTGTCCATAGGTTTGTTCTCCTTTTTATGCTTGAAATCAGCCCACCCATATTCACTTGGATGTTCAACCTAACTCTCCAAAACTCTGAATTTCATGAGCGAGTGACCCAAAATCTTGCAAAACTCATATTGTGAAGGCATTCGTTCACATTCCACCCAAATCTCTATTTTGAACTTGTTTTCATTGAAGGTAATCACCAACGGAATCTTGGAAGCAATTTCCACTTCGACCATCACCCTCGTGTAAAGGCCAATATCCGTATTCAAGGTTATTTGATCAATTTTCAGAGGCATACCTATGTGAGAGGAGATATAATTGAGGATTTTCAGATGCTATAAATACAATCTAAATACCTAGAGTCACACACAAATCTGGACCATAGTATTTCATGAAGTGTTCGGGTTGAATGCGTAGTCCCAGTTCGGGATCCGTAGAACTCTAGGCTTCAACTACAGATTCCCTGACATCCAAACACAATCAAGTTCATCTTAAGATTTGAGGATCATATGAAAATATCCCCTCACAATTGGAGGAAGTTTCAAGTTCGGGAAACTACAAATGTGTGTATACATGATTTGAGTTCTGGGTTAGACCAAGGCTTATCCCCTTTGAGATAAGAGATTCGCCCCTTGATCGAAAATTGACAGAGTCGCGACTGCTGTTTCAAAGCTTCAGGATCTTATTCAACAACAAATTTGTCGTCGTCGAGCTTCTTTCATAGTGGAACTCGTGTCGTAGAGGCATTTCCGGGTTCAGAACCCTTGAGTGCTTCAACAAAAGAGATTTCCTTCGGTCTTTCAACCACAAGAGCCTCACATTTTTGAGATTTCGATGCACAAACCACATGCCTCATCTCCCATTCATGTTCAAATCCATACATTGATGAATCAAACTGAAGGAAAACAAATGAAATATGACTGAAAGAGGAGAAAAACCCTAGATTTTGCAGTAGAACCTAGAGCCATCATCTCCCCTTGTGTCCCATTATATATATAGAATATAATATTTTTTTGGGTATAAATCCCCTCATATAGAAAAATATATATATATTTTTGACTATATTTATACACTTAACTTTTTGTTTTTACCTTTATTTAACCCCTTTAAATCTTACTGCAATAATATGATTTTTTACTCATTGCGGGTCAATATAGTTACTATAATTTGAAAAGTAACAAATAAATGGACAATATTTTTAATTTTTAATATTATCCTAATTAGTTGGATGAATTTATTTTTTTTAAAATTTTATATAAATTTTAAAAAAATTATTAGTTATAAAATTTCTATCATATCAATTTTTAAAACTATTCATTTAGTTGATAGAAATAATATCAAGATAGAAAATATAATTATAAAAAATTATTTTAATAAAACTGAAACATGTCATGTAAATATTTTAAATTCCTTTTTTCCATTAATTATAACATATTATAGTTAATTTAATATTTTAAATATCATTTATTTTAATTTTTAATTAATTGAATAGTTATGCACCAACATTGTGTAAAAATTGATGAATTGTTTTCATTAATAAAATTTAAAAATAAAATACCTTTGGGAATATAAATCCATTGTATTTAAAATAAATATTTTTAGATGAACATAATCTCTAGATAAAACTATATGAGAAATATTACACATATTAAATATAAGAGTGTGATATTTTTGAATTTTCATTAAATAAAACACTATAAAGGTCATAATATCATCAAAGTGGCCAAAAAAGGTTATACATTTTACACTTGGATGATTATGGTCTTGATATTCTAATGCAATATGGGTATTTCATGTTTTTGTGTTATTGTATGATTCTTATAATTTTGTTATTAAAATAAATTATTTTATTTACCTTATACTAAAAACTCTACACTTAAATATCCCATTGGATAAGAAAATACCTTCAAAAGGTTCACCCAAAAATACCTTATGAGGTACTAAATTTCATTTAATGGTCATTAGATCATCCTAGTAAATGTTTATGTATAATAATAAATAACTATTCTAAAAAAGATGTGTGGTTCTTAAACAAGAATTTATATTTTATTTAATCTTCAAAATCCTTGAAATAATAGTCAACCCTGATTAAATAATATCAAAAAATATTACATATTTATATATTATTAAATATATTGTAATAATAAATTTAAACATCATTCCCGTGTATAGTGGACTACCGCCTCCCAAACTGATGTATTTCGTCTTCCATGACCACTTCTCATGGATGGTTAAAATGATGGATTTAATGTATATATATGATATTCATCTCAAAATAATCATTATTTCAAGATAATATATCTTATATTTTTTTACCATTCCATTCATTGGAAATTATAATAGTGTTTGTGGGTACATCTAGATTACCTCCTTTACGAAGCGATGTGATTAATTTCTCACCACTTCATCATTTTCCAAGTATATATATGTGTATATAATTAGATAATATGATATTTATGATATAATTTTAATTATTTAATGGTAAAATGATACATGCCTACTTTTCATCATGCTGTTTTAAAAATGATTACATTACTCATGCGTACACACGACTTATCTTATCCATGATTGTAACGTAATTCACATATCATAATCATATTTCTTAAACTATATTAAAATTATAAATAATGTATAAAAATGATAATTATTTCAATAATATTATCTATATGAGGTTATAATGAATTACCTGACCAAAGTCAACACACCGAAGTATTTTTGGATTTATGAACTGAACTTTCACAAAACACCTGATGTGTACTCAACTAAATATGTAATTATAAATTTCATTAAAATAAATTAATTTTTTTAATGATAAGGTATTAAATCTATAAAAGGTACTTATGAAATTAAATAGATGATATAATTTTATTATACAATTATTAAATGAACTTTATTGATTTTCTAGACACATAGGAAGGGATTTCCTCTATGTTTTACTTTATTGATTCATGTTTAAATGTTAAACACCTAATAGTTTTTATATTTTTTTTATATAATATCACTTTTATTTATTATTTCATGAATGATTTTTTCTTTATAGTAGTTTTTTATTATTCATATTATTTCATCCAAGGGGATTTGATGTGAATGTTTCCTTGTGTTAATGTGTTTATTAACTCAATTTCATGCCATTAGGTTATATCAAATATTCATTTATTAGATTGAGAAAAAAATATTTTTTTTCAATTAACCTTTTTATTGGTTTTACAATTTTTTATATTTAAATTTGATACAAATAATTTTTCAATTGATTAATTTCTAAATAATTGTTTCAATATTTTAATAGTTTGGTTGGTCTCAATCTCATTTTCATAAGAGATATTTAAATTCATGAACCATTATTTCCATATATAGTTTACTTAAAATATCATTAAATAATTTTTAAATAATTTTTAATGAAATTTATTATATTTATAGAGTCATATAAAAAATTCAATGGCACCTGTCTTTCCAAGAAGAGCTCTTCCTGAGATCTACAGTTTCTCCTCTCATCCCCTTACCTTTTTCTCACTTTCTCTGGTTCTTCTCACTAATGTTACTTACATCGATCATCGTGGAGGGTGGTTCTTCATTTTGGTATTTTCATTGATTGGGTTTATTTTTTATTTTGGATTTCCTTCATCTCCTTGCTTTCTATTTTTCAACTGGTTCTGTTCTGTGATACTCTGTTGTTGGCTGTCAATTCGTGTTCTCTGAAGGTCACTATCATGCTCTTATCACTCGAACATTCACACCAAAACCCCACATTGGTTTCATCCAAAGGTGCTCTGGTGCTTTGGAATCTATTGGTATCGATGTTTGGTGGATTTCCAGTTGTCTAGAATGCCTATCCCTACTCTTCCAAATTTTTTGGTGTATTAGACTCTATTTTGGTCGGCTAAGAAGGTGTTTGTGGCTGTTTTGGGATGGTTTCAGTGGAAGAATTCAGTGTCAAGGGAGATTATCAGTGGTATGGAACCAGTGCTTTGACTTGGAAGCTATGTCTTGCATTGTTTCTCTTCTGTTTTTGGGGTTGTTTTACCTTGGTTATTCTTTTATTTCTAATAGTACTTTTATCAAGGTGGTGTAGTTTTCCCTCAGATTTTGTTTGGCCTGGTGATGTTTCAGATTGGATGATGGTGGTGCCTCTGATGGTTTTCCTTTGTTATCAGTTTTTCATGATGTTTTGGTTTGGTTTTCTTCCTTGCATCATTAGCTGTTCTAGGTGGAGTTTTTTCGTTTTGTCTTCGATGTTGTTTTGGGTTTTTCTGGTTTTAATTTTTCTAGTTCTTCCCCCTCTGGTTTGATGGATTTTGGTAGTTTTTGGACTACATGTGTTGTTTGGGGTGGTGGTGAAGACAGTGTTGTTTGGGGTGACGATGAAGAATTATACTAGATAGTTATCAAAGGTGTTCTACTGGAGAAGGTTGTAACGTACACAACGCGTTATGGTGATGGACATTTGAGAAGGTGCCATCAGTGAGGAGTGATGTGTTGACATGAAGACGATGATGGTTGGCCGGTGATGTGGTGATAGTGCGTCTCAGAGGATATGGTGACAATCATGATGGGTGTGTGTCTCATGGAAGATGTGTGAATCATGGGTGATGATGAATTTAATTTTGAATTTTTAAATTTTTTGTTTTTTGGAAGTCGGTAGTGGTGGTACTCAGTTCAGGGGTGAAGTTGGATTTTGAATTTTAAATTTAGTATGGTGTTTGTATATTGGCTAAGTGGGGTTTATGCAGCTAGTTTATAGATTTTTTTGTTTGGTTCTCATTTAACCAAAAAGTGTATTCTTATAAAAATAAATAAAAATGGATTGTATAGAGTCATATCAAACACATCCATTAAAATAATTTTGATTTGAATTTTACGAAAGCAGAAAAGGGTTTATGTTATAATATCATTGTTTCGATATTGTCTATAATCAAGGATACGTTTGTGATATCATATATAATTATTTTCATAATCAAAATATCATTTATTATAATATTTTTATGATTTTTGTTTTAATTTTAAATTTAAATTTTTACTATTATTTATTAAAGAAACCTCAAGAAATTAGTTTGTAAATGCTAATAATATTTTATCTTATTTCAAATCATGAATTTTTATCTCAAATAACCATGTTTTTAAAAAAATCATTAATGATGTTTTTGAAACAAAAATTATTTCCTTAAGTTATTTTATATGATATTTTACCTTCCTTTAAATCATTTTAAAATGGAATTTATTAGCATTTTCCACAAGGTTCACTATTGAATCTCTTTCAAAATGAGTGAAAATAATGTTTATTTTTAAAATTTACAACATGAATGGATTTTCCCTCCATATATCCATTATATAAATTTATGATACCGTTATATGATTAATTTTATATTTTCACAGAAATTATGTTTTATAGTAATTTGGGGGACTCACGTTTTAAAATTTCAATTTCAATGTGTAGTGCCGATTTTATTCAACAAAATTTTAATGATATTTTTAAGTTATTAACATTAACCAATGGAAAAAACCATTTATTTTAATTATAATACACAAGGGATATGTTTTAATGAAACCATCATTATTCTTTCTCTAGATTGATTATGATTTCTTTAAATATATTTTCATATAACATATTTATTTTCCAATTGTGAATAAAGATTTAAAAGAGTTAGTTCAATAGTAATATTGAGAAACACTAAACATCATGTGTTATGATTACATTATTATTCTTGGATATAGTTTAATACAATGGGTGATCCTAATATATTTATCCATTTCATTAGGTAAATATAAATATTTAATAATTTATAGGATTCTCCTAATATATTGTTGGCATTTACATTATAGTTTAATCCAAATGTACAAGTGATTATAAGAGTGATATAAAAGTGATTCTCTATGTTAAAAATATGTTATCTTTATTTTTTAATAAATTTATAATGGATCATTTTATTAAAGACTATTTTCACAAGGATAATGATTATCGACCTATATGACTATTTTCTTATGTTAAATCTTTATTACATGTATCATTTTTTATGATCCTAGTTTTAGTGTTTATGAATTATCTTATGTTATGATCATTTTCTTTGATTATGTCCACATACCATAATAATCAAATTATTTTAATTTATGACATTCAATTGTTAATTTTTATGTTTACCCTCAATATGAATAATAGATCACCCTCTTATGACTCCTTTACCCCAGGTTATGAATAAATGTTTGTAGTATTTACTGCCTAAGAAGGTTACTAAATGTGTAGAATTTATTTGGTAACAATTATAACTTTTTTTGAACTATTTATTTATGTATCAAAGTTATTATGTGTGAGTTTATATCAATTCCATTAAACTAAAAACCTATAAGGTCTGTGGGTATGTAAGTGATGAAATATTTTATTTTTATTTTATAAGTTTTTAAGGGTTAATATTGGGTCACATTTGTCAATATAAAATAAAAAATTATGCAGATTATGTTTTAGTACTGGATCTTGGAGTGTAGGTTTATGGATTTCAATGATTGAACCATAATTATTTGGATATAAAAAATTAGAAGTAATCATATTGATCATATATATAAGAATATTTTAATTACCCCCTCTATAACCTACAGATAAAAAATATCTGAATGGATATTTTATCACAAAAAAACTATAAATGTAAAAATTAACCATTTATAAAGGAAAATAATATATTTCTTATCCCCCAATGTGGTTTCTATTTATTTTCTATATATAATCATTATTGGTGTGCATACCTAATATTATATAATAGTTATATTATTTTTCACAGACCTTGAACCATATTTATCTACACAACTCAATGAAATTTTCATAAATGTGGGCCCTTTATGAAATATCGTATGCATCGGCTACTTCTCAGGATAAAATCATTTAAAATTTTTTGGGTGGTTTTATATGGTAAGGGGCCTCTTCAATATGTTCATGAGGATAGATGGAATCTATTTCATTCTCCATATATATCGATGAGAGTAACTTACCTTCTTTGTTATACAATTTCTTTTGGACATTTACTTAATATGGTGATAAATTGAGTTTTTAATTCCACAAAAAATCAAAACATCTCACATCTAAATTATTATAGATTTTTATTTATCTAAAATATGATATGTTGGGTAAATATAATTAAATTAATAGATATAAATTTAAAATATTTTTATAGTGGTTCGAGGATACAAATAAAAACCCCAAGTTTACTCTACCAATAAATATTTCATATTTAGTGATTTTATTTCAGACTTTTTTCCATGGTATATCATATGAGATTATATATAGTTATGAATTTTTAACACAGTTCAGAAGATTATTTACTAGGAACTCCATTTCAAGGATTTTATAAGGTATAACTATGATAAATAGTATACAATGTTTGTATGTATAGAAAAACTAAAAAAAATTATAGAGTGTAAAATATAGTTCAATACATAGTTTACATTAAGAGTTGATAGATGATTATTTAATTTTATGATAATTTGTGTGTATCCAAATTGTATATCAATAAATTTAATATTTTATAGATTATCAGTATGAAACATATAAGTAATTATTGCCTTGTCTATTTATTCGTCACATTCAATCCTATTACATATTAAAACCGAAAGATTAATATTATATATTAATTATAAAAAATAAAAACGAGCAATTATTTTTTTATTAGATCTCATTTAATGTATTTCTTTTATTGTTTTATAAAAAAAATTATATATTATACTAAGAATTTAATCCAGTCAAACACACCAAAATCCTCACCATGAAAATAGTATCATTAATATAAATTATTATTACTTTTTTCTTGAAATAATAACTTATAAAATACTTGTTAAATCTCATTTAAAAATCCATACCATTGAAAAAAAACTACTCCAAAGATGATAAGTCATCATTAAAAATAAAAATGATCAAGACTCTATAAATGTTTCGAAAATTTATATTTTTTACTTTATATATAATTTTTTACTATATATAGATACCATATATAATATATTCATAATCAAAAATATAATAAAAATACTCGACATCAATTGGAAAAATATTTTTCTTTAACACATAATAACATCTATTTAATGAATATGATATATCTAACCAATCATTAAATGTCAGAATGGTTTGTAAATTTTTACTTATTGAGAAAAAAATGAAACATATGATTATTTTATGACTTTCACTGAATAAATATGTTATTGATATCCATAATATTTAGAATTTTTATATTCAATTGAAAATTTTCCACATACAGAAACATATGATATATATATATATATATATTATTTTTTAAAATTTTAATTTGTTAAAATAACAAATGTTTATGAATTTTAAATAATATATAATATCATATGTTTTGGAATAAATCTATTCTAAAGATAAATTTCAAATATTTTATTAATATGTAATATAATTTCATCAATAAATATTATCTGACACATAAAATAGTTTCCAAAACATAAAATATGATATACTCAAAATATGAATTCCAAATTTAAAAACATTATAAAATATTAAAATATAGTGTAAAAATTACTTATTTCTTATTCATTAATAACTAAAACATTGGATTTTTTGAGGTTAAATACATTCTCTATATTACTATATAATGTTAAACTAAAAAATTCTTAAAATCTACCACATTATACAGATGAAACCCCAATAAACATTAAACATAAAATTCAATAGATTATTGTACTATAAATAAATAATATATTTTAATAACAAGAACAAAAATATTTCTCAATTAATTAACTCCATATATTTTATATTATAATTAATATTAATTAAAGGGTAGATCATAGTTAGTATTTCACTAAAATGTAAATTATTGGAACTTAGTACTGACTATAGTTGGATATTAAAAGTAACATGTATTAAGATATATCAATTTAAATATATAGATAAATTGATTGGATACATAAATAATTATATGAAAATATTTTTGTATAGAAATTAATCTTTTGGGATTGGAATCTACATTTAGATAAATAGATGGTTTAATGTGGGCAGAAATAATGTTTTCTTATATATCAAAATGTATAGTGGAATGGATAAATGATTGAGGTTTAGAGGAGGATGAACTGAATGGCCTCCCTAATGTTTCAATTCTATGAGGTTTGATTTTTTTACTTCTCATTATTTTCTCAATTTTATATTTTTTATACACTTCATGATTCATTTTATCATATGTGTACTCAGAATCAATAGAAAAAAATTCAAAATAGATATGATATAGGTAAAAATATATTGGATTAATTTGGTACGATGAAGGATAAATAATAATGAAATTTTATAGGGAGATGTTATCTTAGAATTTATTTTTTACTCTGATAGTTTGGATCAATAAGGACTCTTTCATGTAATGATCTATAAGGTCTAGAATAAATTTACAAATAAAGTCTGTATAGAGAGAGTTTTTCATGAGGAACTAATCCATGACTCCTTATTGTAAGCTCATTAGATTATTTCTGAAAATTTTATTATCAACATAAAATTTATTCCATGATATAGTAATGAAATGTTTTATATCACAATCCTCAGTTATAAAAAATACTCTTTTTAAATATTTTTTATGTTATATCTTCAAACAAAATAAAAAAAATTGATATAACATTTGAACACATCTATCTATTACTTTTAACATCAGTTTATCAAAAAAATATTTCAATAAATAGTTTACTTTTATAAAATATTCTTGTAATATATTTATCAATATACACAATTTATCTGAATACATAATTTTATTTTAGGAACATGAATGATATTCTATAATTTATTCAACATACTAAAATAGGTTTTTAATACTTGTATAGAAAATACACTATCTCTCTTAAAAGTAAGATTTATATTATCTACAATATTTTTCACTTCGTAGATACCTCAACCGCTTTTGATACAAATTTATCAACTTATTCATAAAATTACTTATATTTTATAGAATAATGATCATCAAGATTCATAAGATTATTTTTTACACATCATCAAATAATTGAGGACAACCGTTAAAATTTCCTTCAAAATAATTTAAAATAATTCCATAAAATTTTTCCATATGATATTTCATTAAAAATTAATTATTATGGACAATATAATTTCAATGATTGATGAAAAATATTTAATAATTCTTTAAACTATTATAATTCATTTTATATCAAGATGTATTTTATTTACTTGTTTATAATGTTTTAAAAACTAAGATGTTATTATCATAATAAATAAATAATTTTGAAAAAAATATCTATGATGATCATACATCCACATCATCTACTATACTAATCAATTTGAACTAATTATATTGCTACATAATAACAATATCACATTATAGAATATAAATATTTAAGTTTTCTATTTATAAATTGTAATTTCAATTATCAGAAAACAATAAATGTTTTTAGGAATATTAGTTATTCCAAAAATAAATGGGAAATTTTTTAATTAAAATTATTTTTCCTTCACTAATTATGAAAATATCTTTATGTAATTACATAACCCAAATTTTTAGGGATTCAAATAATATTTTTATATCAGTCTCTGCATTTTTTTATCATTTATCAAGATATTTAAATAAATGATTAAGTTTTTAAAAATTAGTTCTTATTTAAATGTTTGATTTCAAATATTCAAAATCATATTTTGGGAAAAAATTATCCTTCCATATTTTCAAAACCTCTATTTATATATTTAATCAATCATTTTTATTCTTATATTCACACATATGTTGGTGAAATTCCATTGTCATACCATTTTTATGGTGATTTAAATATACTATAAATACCGAGAAATACTTCTCTATAGTAAGTTATTGAATATCTTCATCGAAAAACCAATTTATTTATTTGAAAAATGAACTCAAATTCTGATAATCAATTTTCCAAGCTTTATCATCCCTATGTTTTTTTATTTCATTTAGAGGTATTATACTCATTTAGGAGAGTAGTATATTGGACATGTATTTCTTCTTTGAAATAATGAATGTTTATTTTAATATATACAAATAAAATTATCAACAGAAATACCATATATATATAATAAATTTATCTATTTAGAGTTATTTAATCAACATTAAATTTAAAACATATATCATGGTCATAATGAATACCATGATCAACAATTATAGTTTCATCGATGTCAATTTTTTCAATTTCTTATTTAGTTGAAACATTCTATATTTCACATTCATTTGTTTTTATTTCTTAATGTGGAGTAATAAAATATCTATTAATTGATTAAAACTTGGCTTCATGAACACTAAAAAGAATAATTCACTGAATAGTAATATATAACACTTCAATCTTTCATCATCGTGTTATATTAATTCATTTTCAACACCTTACATAATAAGAACTATTCAATTCATAGATACACTATAAAGATATCCAATCATCATCTGCACTCTAAGTCCTATATAATTGTGTGGGTGATAGTTACAAACTTCTAGGTCATTCAAATCATATTTCTTCTTTAAGATCATATGTGTTATAAATCTCCCATAATATTGGAAATTAAATTTCATCCTAAAATTACTATAATAGAGAATGTATGTCAATATTTACATTTGAAAATTAATTTTCTTCTGATTAAATAGATAATATCAAAATAAAAATCTTGAAAATGAAAATTAAAAAAATATCAATCCCTTTGGGTTAGTATTGTTTGTTCAAACATTAAAATATTTTTATTTTACAGTTAGAAGTAAATTTATAGCTTCCTATTAATATTTTCTTGACTAGAAAATAAACATGTTGTATTTGGGACTATGTTTTTTATCACTATGAAAATACTAACTGAATAACAAATTTTCATTATGTGTATAGTGAAATATCATATAAATTTCCAATGATGTTAATGAAATATCCTTTTTATTTACATTTATCTTAATCAAATATTAAAAAATTAGAAACATAAATCCACCATTAATGTAGTACTCGCTAACATGAAATTAAAAAATAAACTCTATATTTTTCACATCAAATGCATGCTCTTAAAATGTTAGACCCAAAACAGTTTCATGTTGCATAATCACATTATTAAGAAATGATAAATTATAGTCAATATCGAGTAAAATAAATCACTTTAAAGAAGGAATACTTTAAAACATTCTAAATGATAAATATCCACCAACAATCTATTTTCCCATAATCACTGATGAATATGTGGACCATGGTTTAGGTTTTCTAATTGAGAGAGAAATTAAAATGCTTAAAATAAAATTTCATTTCTCCAAATTAATATGATTAAATGATTTGATGATATCTTAAAACAAAAAATAAAATTATCATATAAAATTCGAATGAAATTAATAGAGGGTACTAACAATAAAAAAATGAAATTATTATATATAATACTTATATTATATACCCTGATGTAAATATTATATATCAAAAAGTAAATTTTACACACTATAACATAAATATTAAATAAAAAATTGAAAATTTTATTTTCAAATGATAATAATTAAATATGAATTGCTTATATTAGATATTAGACTACATAATTTTTATAAGCTCTTAAGTAAGAAAAATAGTCAACACATAAAATAATACATTTAAAAAATCATAATATAAAATAAACATTAAAAAAATCACCAGATATAAAGAACATATTGAAAAATTCTAATCTCATTTTAATTTAAATAAACAAAGCATGTTTAAAAAAAAAATTAATAGAATAAATATCTTATATATATATATCATGATATTAATCACCAATAATCTCAAGATTTATATCTACTTTTTGAGTATGATCTCCAATAAAATGATATATTATTACAATATTGATAGTCCAAGAATGGATTATATGATTTTTAAAAAAATTATATCAATTATTTTATCTCATTTTATTACCCCTAATCCACTGGTACCCATCCTGAGTTAGAAATGATGTTATGGAGTGAACACTTAATCCCGCCTCTAATAGGCCTTAGGTTTATGAATAGTTCAAAGGGAATAAAACATATAAGGGGAGGCCTTCATTTCATAATATATTTCATTGGAAAAATAATTTTAATAATAGTAAGAAACACTATAGAATTAATATAAAATATAAAATATCTTAGGCACCATTTCAAGGAATATAAATAAAAAATAAAAATAAAATATCAACAAAGGAATTATTAAAGTAGGGTATCTATAAAAAATCTAACCTCCAAGATAGTAATGACCTTCACATTATTTAAGCCATACTAGAAAGATACAAACATTTTATATATGAATATTTTTTTATATCATGTATACTCTTTAGGTCCATACCTAGGGAGTCTCATGAACATGTGAAAATATCATACTAATTCCATAATGAATGAATTGAAAAATTAACATCCACATAAGAGATCACTTAATCCATCCCTACCACACCAAGGTTCACTAAACAAATAATTCCTCTAATATAGTAATATAATATCAAATAATATAATTATTGTGACCCTTCATCCAATTACTCCTAACTATATGAATCCTTAACATCATCGTCACACAATCAACTCATATTCAAGGTAGTGGGGTATTGTAAACGTGGAGTAAATCAACCTCATTCCCTCCCCCACAATGACTAACCCCTACCATGAATAACATCAAGTAATACCACCTTACCAAAATCCATCATCACCAAGAATCACCACTAACTAAGGTACCATCACAAGGAATTACCACAAGTTCATCCATTATAACAATAAATTTCTTCCCACTAAGAAAACATCAATTTGAATCACCCAAAAAATACATATTACTAGGAATTGACACTAACTGATCCATCATCACTATATATTACTATGAACTAATTCATAATCTCTATGCATCACTTATAATTGATATATATTCTCTTGAAATTTCTATAAAATGTTCCATCATCTCAACTAATAATGTGAGAGTAGGTAAAAAATCAAGAACCCAATATCCATTTTAAGAATTAGTATGAAATACATTACTCAAGTGGGGTGACTATAGAAATATAATAATAGTAAAATAATAGTAACATCAATAACCATCATATTGGTTCACATAAAATACAATTAGTTAAGTGAATAACACTATGAAATCACTATAAAATATCATCTAGAAACTATTAAACCACAAAATAAAACACACTATGAAATATAGCCTCATAACTTCCCATAATTCCATTGATAATTCATAGTTTCAACTATTTAATTATTTAATTTAGTAAATAACTGGTATCACTTATTTAGTTTTATATTTTAATATTTAATAATTAACCATTCATAAGAATACCCTATTCTCAAATTAGCAATTATTATTTTAGTCCAACTCATATATTTTCATTAAACACATTACTAAATTATGATATAATTTATTCCATACCATGTTATTACTATTTTTCATTACTAACCTCCCTTCAATTCTACCAAACATCAAAATCACATGCCACCAAAAGAAAACACAAATATCACAAACTGACATTTAAAAATATCACTTCAATGTGTTTATCGCTTCTAAAATATCATACATAAAAAACCATCTAACAACTACCCCACATAACCCCTCAATATATACCATGTAAACCAAATTTAATCCCCACTACCTTAACATAGTCCTTGTCTGATCTGGTCACCAACATCTTTTTAGAAGCCTCCAATTAAGCTAATAGAAAATACCATACCAATATGAACACTAATCAATAAACACAATTAATTTTTACAAGTACTAATTCACAATTCCTTTTTAACGAGTGCTTTCAAATAATTTTATCTTCTCTTGTATGTATATTTTCAAAAAGTCAAAGATTCAAACATGACCACTTTATTATCCATGAAAATTTGAATAATATTAAATGAATGGTGTGTTTAAAAAATTAATCACAGAAAGGGTTCATAATTTCATTATTGTTACATGATATATTAGGCTCAACAATAATAATGAATTCCAAAAAAAATCAAGCTGGCATAACCTCATAATAAAATTAGGTGAAAAAATATGAGTTCATCCCCCATTCCATTTCAATTTCATTCCACAATGTTCATTATATAATTTATTTATCTATTACCAACCACTAAATGGGAATCAAAAGAATATAAATATCAAAGATGAACAAAATTAAGGATGGAGCATATCTCCATCCCCCAAAAGGATCTTTGATGAACTATAAAAGATGCATGAATAAAAAGATAATAATTTGTCTAGAATTAGTCATGATAACACAATAAATGTATTTATAACCTATAAAACAATATCCCATTCATGATCTATAAAAATTCCACCCAAACATGCCATATCTCTCAACTAAGGATTTATTCAAAATAAGAATAAAGGATTAAGGAAAAAGGTGAGAGAGAGAACACATCATGGATTTATAGAAAAAAATCTACCAAGAATGATGTCCAAATAAAATGAATGGGGGTTGTATGTACTCCCAAAACCACACCTATGTTCCCTAATAGTCAATAGATAATTTTAGTATATGATATATTTTGTAGGGGTTTGATACATTATAGCCATTGGTTAATTAATAAACCATTGATTAGTACCACCAACCACACTATAATCAATATGGTTTATCTCATACTATATAACTTTTCAATATGATAAACCATAAAAAATCCCTTCCGATATTCCTACAAGATCTGTTCCATAGATCACTCCAAATTCCATTAATCCAAGGTAAAGAGATTGAGAAACCCAAAAACCACACCATAACTACCCTCAAATCAAAATATACATCATAAACA
>CAUJRU010003105.1:28200-56627 GCA_963277665.1 Viscum album
ACCACCACATTTTCAATATTATAAGGGATTATTCTACACTACAATGAACCTAAATCAATACCTTCTATGTTGTAACACCATGACATAAAGAAAATACCTTCCAATTCACAAGGTCTCCAAAAATTTCCTCTCATAACATTATTTCATATGTCAACAAAATGTTTTTTCCACCTTTATAGAGGTAGTGATTCCAAAACCAATATACAAAAAAACCCTCTTCCACAAGACCTAAACTATGACACAATAGAATCTACTACATTAAAAACCACATATTTAGGCATCTAGAACATATTCTAGCTGATATTTATTCTCCAAATCCACAAAATTATCATTAAAAAACCTTTCTGTATCTCTATTTGACAAAGCTGGCCATGTAATAGGTTATGAGTTTCTTTAACATTATATTAGATACCTTTTTAAATGAATATAATCATTATTAATAAAAAATATCCCTATAAAATATTGACATTGGGGGAAATATGAAAAATCATCATATTAAATACCTCTCATGAATCATATTACTACCCAAACACACACACCCTCTAAGAATAACCAAGGGAAAAAATTACCAAATTTTGTAAACCAATAAAAATTCAATAATTAAAACACATAAAGTGAAAAAACAAGAAAAATTTAATACAATATAGGGTACAAAGAACAAATTTATATACCATTCTCTAATGAACACTCCAAAAGACCACCATGCCTCCCAAAAACATGAACCAGGGGAATAACACATCCATGTAATACCTTTTATCAGAGATCCAAAATATAAATTACCCACCCCAAGAGTGATTTATTTTTCTTGATATCAAAATATATCTATTCAGTGAATTTTTTTATCATTAATGTACTATGAACCCATGAATTTTGTAAGGTGTTTTAGATCATATCCTACTATGGTGGTGGTGAAAAAAGATATTCCACCTGGGTAATGAGTTAAAAAACCATATTAGGCCCAAAAAATGGGGGATATGGCATAATCTCATGATCATACCATTACTTTCACTAATGTTTAGAAACCCTCAATAACACATGGTATACATTAAAAAATTGTAATGGTATTCTATGATGATCATCATAGGCATTTTGTCAATATGAAACCACCTACATCTTCTATAATACCATATATATCTTCTCTTACATACTTGAAACAACATCTAGGAAAGGGATGATGAATATGTAATTATAGTTCATCATAAAATAGATTAATGTGATAATCCATAATACTCCTCAAATAAATCCCAATAAATGAGAGATTAAATGATATTGTTACAGGAAAATTTATCAAAATTATTGTGTTTTACCCATGATCTGTTGAAATAATAGGGGAAGGACAATTACATATCCTATAGTGTATGAATCTCACTCTATTTACTTATTCTTCAGGGGAATATAAGGAATGGTAAGTTTTTCTAGGATCCAAATCCATACTACAACCATATCCATAATCGCATGGTTAATAAAGGATCCTTATTAGAGATAAATGTCCTCTATATTATATGGATATTCACTTTATCATGGAATAAGAATTGATATAGAACATACACATTACTAAATTACCAAATTATTAAAAATTGGGTTTACTTCATTAATAGTTCCACTATCTCCCGAATAAAATTATATAAATTCAAAGACTAGTATAATGCAGCAAACAAATACATTGATATATCCTCCAACTCCCACTTAGGGATATCCGAATCCTACTACAACCCATAAGAGACAGGGGGTATTATTTTCACAAGCTATAAATACAAAAAAAATTTACATGAAAATTTCCTATGATTTATTCATTCATGGCCAAAAAATATTCCTCCTCAATCCTTAATATATTATAGATGGACATAAAATCACCAATAATGATTTTCTATTAAGGTCACAATTAAATACATCACACATGGAAAATATAACATACATTATATTCGAACATAGAATCTGATACTTACAATCCTCAAACCATACCACCAGATCTATAAAATGACTGACATAGTCCCCAATTTCATCAACCATGGGGACCCCCACTCAGACTCCTCTACCATCCCCAACATGGGAGACTAGATCACCATATGGAACATATACACCCGAATATAAGACTCCAATTATATAAGATTTATGAAATCAAACTCCAATATATCTCTTTAGTAATCCTCTCTCTTTCAAAATATATCACACTCACACATCTGACTAATATCTTCAACCACAATTTCCACTTTCTTGTGGTGTAGGTGATCAAAAATTAACAATCCTAATGAAACTAAATCCACCTCCACTATCATAGATTCCTATAATGATTTGTAAAAACATATATAAAAATCTGGTGGTTTGTGATGAAAAAGAATCATGCAATGATGAATTAATGTATCCACAAATCTAGGAAAACCACTACACCTGACAACTCTATACAATGGGTGACACCGTTACATTCATGGGGAAATAATTTCATCTGAAAATAGGATATCACTAACCTCTAATACATTACAATACATCCCAAACCTATTCTAGAAGTGTCATAAAATACCTCAACCACCAACCCTTGATTAGGAAACCAATGAACTGAGGCCCTGACAAACCTCCCCATCAAGGTAGTAAATGACATCATTACACGGGTCAATCAAGATGAAATGTTTCCCTTTATAATTAAAAGAATTAAATGTGTTTGAATACTAATAGAAATTAGATACAAACCAATGATAATATCCTATAAGTCCACAAAAGCTATGAACCACTGCCACGTTCTAGGGTGCTACCCCATAATCAATGGACCTGATCATTGATAAATCAAAAAACATAACCTAATAACACAATACATGTACAAGGAAGTGATCCTATACTATTAAAAACATATACTTGGATATATTACTATATAGATGATTATATTAAAGGACCCATATGATTTCTAAAATATTGTAAGAACCTGAAGCGTCGGTTTCAGGTACGGATCTCTTTTACGGGCTTTTTAAGGAAAAATAAAGAATCTGGAAATTTTCAGCGTACACACCGTGTACTTTTTGAGTACACACCATGTACTCCTCGGCCACTCGAAGCCGTGTGTTGGCCGAGACCGGGCCACACACATGGTGTGTAGGGGTAACGTGGAGGCTGATTTTGGCGGAGTACGGAAAAACCCACTACACGCCGTGTACCTTAAGAGTACACGCCGTGTACTTTTTTTATTTCATTAATCGACCCGGGGTCGCACCTAATGAAGGAAAACATCTTCTTCTCCGCCTAATCCCGTCCAGAATGTCCAAGAAGGCCGATTCTTCTTCGAGCCACCGATCCATCATTGGTTGTCCGAATCAAACTCCATCTGTTGCAGAAGAATCACAACAGTGAGTTCTTGGTTCTTCTTTAGCCTCGTTTCCTGATTCTTCCTCTCGTGTAAGTTATCTGAGGTTCAGAGTTTTAGATGTTTTACCAGATCTACTCCATTCTAGGCCGATTCATGGTCCTAGGATTATGTATTTGATCTCCGAGGATCGAGGTAGGTGGTTTGTTTCCCTACGTTGATGTTCTTTAACTTTTGGTTGCAAAAGTGTTGGATACCCATGTATAGGGTATCCCGGGTTTAGGATTTTGATCCTATTGTTTATCTTCCCTAGATTTCATTTTAGATTATGATGAATTGCTGCTAATTTATTCTTGGTTTCATGTTTGAGGATCACCCCATGGGTGTTTACCTCTCCCATTCAGCTGTTTATCGCCGTTTGGCACCGTTTCCTATGAGGCAACCCTATTGCAATTGTTAGTTTACTTGTTATCACTGATTTCATGTGTTTCCTACTGTTTAAATGCTTTTGAAGTATGGTATCTATTATCCAAGTAGTTGTTTAACTTACTTAGGGATGCTAACAGTCGATTACGCACGACTGGACTGCTTAGGGCTGTGAGAACCTGGTGCGGGAGATCAAAGAGGGAATATACGATTAAGTGCATCCCTAGAGGGTCTATTGGTTTTAGTTTCATACGCTGGACCTATGGTAATAAGACATTGTTCTTCCCAAGACTGTTCTTAGTTTACCCACGCATCGAGACCACAGGATGAATTATACGTAAGTGCTTCCTCAGAGAGTCTGTAGCTATCGTTTCAAGACCATAGGGGAACTGACTTAAGAGCTTCCTAGAGTGTCTGTGCCTTGTTTGTTTACTGGACTATAGGGGTCTTCTAGTTTAAGCCACCCAGAGAGTTAGTGTGAATTTTGATGGTTGATTGTGACGAGTCCACCAAGCCAAAGAACAATCTTGGTTTTTGTACTGCTTGTGTTTCGGTAGTCTTTTTAGATACCTGTTGTGTTACTTGATTATCTTGGAATAGAAACCTTGCTGGTTTTCCCTAGTTGTGTAATTGAATGAATGTGAATGGTAATTGGTAGAATTTTTTACCGTATTTATTTACATTTACTTTTTCCATATCACTAACTGACAGTAGGGCACAAATCTTGTGGTGGTTGCCTACTGGGATTAGTCTCACACCCTGTTTGGGTCCTGTTTTTTGGCCCAAACAGAATATATGGTTGCAGGTATAGGTAGGGATTGTGGCACTTCTTCCTCAGGTACATGATTGCTGGTCAGATCTAGAGAGCATGGGACTGGTCCTTGGCCCATGATACTACTGTAGTTGCTGTTTATATTTAGTGCTTTGGTTTCAGTTGTATTTAAGCATGTTTTTTTTCTTACTACTTTCGATAGATACATGTACCATTCCGCATCATTATTATATCAGACATTGCTTTTACTTTCAGTTTAGTTGTTGCATGCTATTTACTACATCCACTATTGTTTATGCTTATTCTTCCGCTTCATACTTTACCAAATGGGGGAATAGTTTCCCCAATGACTCACTAAGGCCCTCGCTGCTATTTGGCAGCCTTTGGCATTAGGGGAAACACGCTTGAGGTCATGTGGAGAACTGGGTACGGGGCACCAGTTATGCGGCTCCAGACTCGGGTCGTTTCAAAGTGGTATCAAAGAGTTTTATTTCTTTACTATTGCTTAATATTTTGTGACAATAGCTAGGGATAGGAAGAAATGGGTAGTTAGTACTTAACTGTGCCTGAGAGTAATTAACTTGTGTACAGGAAAAGCTATATTACCTCGTAATTTCAATTTTCAGTTTTTTCAAGTGCTACAGTTTATTATATTTCACCGTTTGGTGATGCACATGTTTTGTGTTGTTATAGTTTATATGATTATGGTTCTATTTTGTTCCAACCCGATGAGATGAGGGTGTGCCATCTCATGCATCATATAGGCACTATGTAGGAAATCACTTGTAATGCATTTTACCATGCCATCTAGCGTGCATTAGAATTTCATGCTGTTGTGATAGATGTCGTGATAGATTATGCATTCCATTGTGGTAGTTGATGTGATAGAAATACTTGTTGCACTAATAGAGTATTACTTCTTTTACATCCTGTTTAGCATGGGCGCCAAGCTTTGGTCTTGGAGGTGTTATGGGCCCTCGAGGATCGGAATTTGGCAGATCTTTGTTGTTATGTTTTTTTACTTATTGTAAGCATTATTATGATTCCAAGCATTGATTTGCATGGAGTATGGGCCCCCACGGATCATAATTTTGCACATACCAGGTTGTTTTTCAGTGTTTCTGGAATTCAGAGCAGTTTCAGAGCTACTTCCTGGAAAAACCCAGAATACACGGCATGTACTTTATTCATACACGCCGTGTAGTTTTCAAACCGTGTTACTATCTGTGTAAACAAAAACACGGGGTGTCAGAGAATCTTCAGGGACACGCCGTGTACTATAAGTACACGCCGTGTACTATAAGTACATGTCGTGTAGTAGTTAACCGTGTACCCAGCCGTGTCACTAACAACACGGGTCGGGGAAACTCCTGTAGTACACACTGTTTGTTATAAGAACACGCCATGTAGGTTTCTTCTAGGTACCCGGCCATGTCACAATCAAAATGGGTCGGTGTTATCCATCCTTATACATGCCGTGTTTGATCAGAACACGCCGTGTAGGGGTCAGCCGTGTAACCCGCTACACGGGTCACCGAGCCTATCTAGTACACGCCGTGTGTTATAAGAACATTCCATGTAGGTTTCTTATGGGTACCCAGCCATGTCACGAACAACACGGGTCGGTGTTATTCATCCTTATACACGCTGTGTTTGTTTGGAACATGCCGTGTAGGGTTCAGCCATGTAGCCGGCCGTGTAACCTGCTACACGGGCTGCCGAATCCTGGCTTGTACACGCTGTGTCCTTAGTGCACACACCATGTAGTCTAGAATTAAGAGGACCATGTAGGTTAGCTATGCAAAGAGACTCGGGTAGGGAAGTGGAGTCCAAGTACACATCGTGTTTTGAGACGACACGCCATGTAGTCTGGAATGTTACAGGACCAATGGTGGAAGAATTGGACGCCATGTAAATGGATTTAACAAACGTGTCATGTAGTTTAAATACATGTCTTGTAGTAAAATTTTTCTAATTTATATGTTTCTCTCTCTTGTTCCCATTTTGTACTCTTGTGTTTTCTGTTTTGGTTGATCCTAAATATGGAGTGTGCTTTTGACCTTTTAGGGTTATGGCACCAAGACATCCTCCCATTGCACGTCAAGTACCAGGCAGTGACCGTACGCCTGATATGGCAGACCAGGGACTACCAGTAGTTATGCCGATTGTTCCGGATATGGAACCTACAGTGATTACGGACACTGGTATGGACACTCAGTTCAGAGAGGGTTTCATGAGGTTCATGCAGAACTTCCAAGGAGCTCAACATCCTGTCCCGTCTATGGAAGAGCTGACGTGAGTCTTCCAGCAACAACATCCTCCCACTTTCAAAGGGGATGGAGGACCTCAGGTTGCAGATTCATGGATAGAAACCATGATTTCTATCTTCGAGCATCTGGAGACACCCCTAGACAAAAATGTGAAGCTCGCGATGTACATGCTATGAGATTCTGCCAAGAGATGGTGGGATGTAGTCTCACAGGCAGGGCGCCAGCGGACTATGGCTTGGTATGAATTCCAACAAACATTCTACGAATACTCCTATCTAGCGAAACTAAGGGCCGACACGGCTAGGGAGTTCATGAACCTGTAGTAGGGTACTCTTTCGGTTATGGAGTATTCCTCCCGATTCACTTAGTTACAACGTTTCGATCCCGTTCTAGGAAATGACGAGCTGTTTTTGGCGAGGAAGTTTGAGGAAGGCCTCAAACCAGAGATCAAATCACAGGTGAACATTTTCCAGTTGACTTATAATACTCTGATAATCAACCAAGTTCTGATCACCGAAAGAAATCTGAGGGAGACTGGAGCTGTTGACTAGGGAGGTTCAACATCCAAGGCTGAGTCATTTCATACTGACAGCAGGAAGAGCCACCGAGAGTCTACTCGAGGTGACTCGAGGAAGTGAGGTATATCATCTGGTAGATGAGATCATCCATCTAGAAACCAGGTGGTGTGCTATCAGTGCGGAAAGAGAGGGCATAAAAAACCTCAGTGTTCGAGGGATCTAGTGGAGTGCTGAGCTTGCGACAAGATGGGTCACCTGCAGTATTTTTGCAGGGTTCTTCTTCCAGCGGATAGTGAAGGAGGATCTGTTTCTACCCCTCATTCAAGAGCAGGATTACCAGTTCTGCAACAGACTGGGGAGTGAAGTTCTTCAGGTCATTCAGGCCAGGGTAGAGGCCGCGGACACGGTGGTCATGCTCAAGGGGGATCAGCTCAGGGATATCAGGCTGCTACACAGGGCCACGGTACTGGCAAGATGTTTGTAGTAGAGCAGATTTATTGGGAGCAGGATCCTGGACCTTCCACAGTTAGAGGCATGATCCTAGTAGCCTCAGTTTTATCTTCTTCACTTTTCTATACCATAGCTTCTCATAACTTTATTTCTGTGCACACTGTGGAGAGCCTTAGACTCACTGTCCTTACTTCTGAGGATACCTTGGCACTAGACACTCCTTTGGGACATAGAACTTTTAATGCGCGTCAGTGTAAGGAGTGCCCACTTGAGGTTGGTGGGTGTCACTTTGTGTGGGATATTTATGTTCTTGAGATGACATATTATGATGTCATTCTCAGAATGGAATGGCTAGTTCCTTTTCAGGCCTTTGTCGACTATTATTGCCGTAGGGTGAGTTTCACGTCACCAGAGGGAAGGTCTTTTCTTCACATGGGTGAATAGGATGTCCAAGAAATCAGAGCTAGACCAAAGCATCATGGGTTGGGTAGTGTTACGTCCCATATTGCTAGTTTATATCTGGATGATCAGGGGACCTATCAGATGGATTTTCCTCTAGTGGTTTATTGCTTTCTAGATGTCTTTCCAGAAGACTTTTCTGGTTTGCCTCCAGAGCGTGAGGTAGACATAACGATTGAGCTCATTCCAGGAGCAGAACCGGTGTCCATTCATCCTTATAGGATGGCTACACCTGAGTTGCAGGAGCTCAAGAAGACGTTAGAGGAGTTGCAGACAAAGGGTTTCATCTGACCAAGTACTTCTCCTTGGGGTTCGCCTGTCCTGTTCGCGAAAAAGGCAGATGCTACCCTTAGGCTTTTCATGGATTATCGGAAGTTGAACCAGTTGACGGTCAAGAACCTATATCCCTTGTCGAGGATTGATGATCTTTTTGATCAGCTTCGAGGAGCCAGTGTGATCTCGAAGATCAACTTGAGATCCGACTATCATCAGTTGCGGGTCAGACCAACTGATATACCTCTCACAGCTTTTTGAAGTAGGTATGGTCTGTACTAGTATACGGTTATGCCGTTCGGCCTTACGAACGCGCCAAAAGTTTTCATGGAACTGATGAACTGAGGGTTCCATCCTTACTTGGATTCCTTCGTCGTGGTCTTCGTGGACGATATCTTGGTGTACTCTCACACTCGACACGACCATGAAACCCACCTTGAGATCATTTTGAGTACACTGAGGGAGCATCAGATTTATTCTAAACTCTCAATGTTCCACTTTTGGATGGATGAGATTCATTTCCAGGGCCATGTCATCTCAGAGACAGGAGTATCAGTAGACCCAGAGAAGGTGAGAGCAGTAGTCACCTGGGAGCATCCGAAGAATTTCTTCGAGGTACGGAGTTTCTTGGGGCTAGCTGGTTACTAGAGGTGGTTTATACAGGACTTCTCACTCCTAGAAGCACCGTTGAAGGTATTGAATAAGAAGGGGGTGAAGTTTGTTTGGTCAGAAGCCTGTGACTCAGCCTTCTAGGAGCTGAACGGGAGATTCAATTCAGCACCGATTCTAGTTCTTCCAGAGATAGGCAATAGTTATACAGTTTTCTGTGATGCATTTGGCATCAGTCTTGGAGCAGTGCTTATGCAGGAAGATTGTGTTGTCATGTACGGATCTCGGCAATTGAGGCCACATGGGAAGAACTATCCTACGCATGACTTGGAGTTGGCTGCTGTTGTTCATGATTTGCGTTGTTGGAGGCACTATCTCATGGGAGAGCATTTTGTGATATATAATGACCACAAGAGCCTCAAGTATATCGTTACACAACGTGACTTGAATCTGAGACAATGGTGGTGGGTCGAGTACCTATAGTCTTTCAACTTCGATCTTGCTTATACACCTGGGAAAGGAAATGCTGTGGCAGACGCACTGAGCAGGAGGACTCAGTTGTAGGCAGTTCAGGAGGCTAGCAGTGAGTGGTAGCTCATGGCTCTATTCTCTGAGATGCATCTGGAGGTGCATGATAGACAGGGTCAGACGGTTCTTTCTTTTGTAGCTGTTACCTCTACCCTTTTTGATCGAGTTCGAATGAGGCATCTTTCAGACCCTGAAGGCCTAGTCCTACTGGAGGGTATGTTAGATGGAGACCCTACTTCGGGGTGGACAGTGAGAGATGACGAGGTGATATGTTTTCATGGCCGAGTGTGGGTTTATGCTGACATACGTGAGAAGATGATGCGGGAGTTTCATGCTTCAGCTTGGCCAGTTCATCCTGGTGTCACCAAAATGTACCGAGACATGCTCCGCCAGTATTGGTGGCCAGGTATGAAGAAGGATGTGGATGGTTGTGTAATGCGGTGTTCCACCTATCAGTAGGTGAAGGAAGAGAATCAGTGACTAGAAGGGCTTTTACAACAGTTACCCATTCCTAAGTGGAAATGGAATAATGTCACGATGGACTTCGTGACAGGTTTACCGAGATCGCCATGAGGAAATGATGCGGTTTGGGTTTTAGTGGACAGGATCACGAAGGTTGCACAATTCATTCCAATAAAGGAGACCTTTAGTGTTGATGAGCTGTGATGGTTGTACATCCGAGAGATTTTACATCTGCATGGAGTTCCACACTCCATTGTTTCAGAAAGGGATGCACGTTTTACTTCGCACTTCTGGCAGGGGCGATAGAGGGAGTTGGGTACATAGGTACTTTTGAGTATAGCATACCATCCCCATACTGATTTCTAGTCCGAGTGTACAATCCAGGTGCTTGAGGATATGCTCAGAGCTTACATTCTAGACTTTGGCTGTTCTTGGGAGTAGCATATTCCTCTGGTGGAGTTCGCCTACAACAACAGTTTTCAGGAGACTATTTAGATGGAACCTTACGAGGCTTTGTAAAGTAGGCCATGCCGATCACCTTTATGATGGATAGAGGAAAGAGAGGCAGCTTTGCTAGGACCTCATCTTGTTCAGGATACCTTAGAACAGATAGAGTTGATTCGGAAGAGGATGCGACAACACAGTCTCGGCAGATGTCTTATGCGGATCAGCGGAGACAACCTCTGGAGTTCAAGGTCGGGGATCAGGTTTTCCTGCATGTCGCACTGAGGTTGGGACACAATAGGATTCAGAGATAGGGTAAGCTTTCACTGAGATACATCGGGCCATTTGAGGTTCTGGAGAGAGTCAGGCTGGTTGCTTACAGGTTGCAGTAACCTCAGAGATACTAGGCTATGCACGACGTCTTTCATGTTTCTCATCTTCGACGGTATTTCTCAGACCCGTCTCATGTTTTTCAACCCGAGGAGGTTGATTTGGATCAAGATTTATATTTCAAGGAGTATCCTATCCGGATTGTTGATTGTAGTGAAAAATTACTCTGTGGATAGTCTGTTCCTCTGGTACGGGTGCTATGGCAGCACGACCGTATACAGGACAAGACTTGGGAGAGGGAGGCTGATATGAGATCACAGTGGCCAGAGTTGTTCGAGGTTCTTTCTTCTATGCCTTTCTAGGGAAATTCGGGGTTGAATTTCTTTAAGGGGGGAAGTTTGTAAGAGCCTGGAGTGTCGGTTTCAGGTACGGATCTCTTTTACGGGATTTTTAAAGAAAAAATAAAGAATCTGGAAATTTTCAGAGTACACGCCGTGTACTTTTTGAGTACACGCCGTTTACTCCTCGGCCACTCGAATCTGTGTGTGGGCCGAGACCGGGCCACACACACAGTGTGTAGGGGTGACATGGAGGCCAATTTCGGCGGAGTATGGAAAAACCCACTACACACCGTGTACCATAAGAGTACACGCCGTGTACTTTTTTGATTTCATTAATCAACCTGGGGTCGTGCCTAATAACGAAAAACATATTCTTCTCCGCCTAATCTCGTCCAGAACATCCAAGAAGGCCAATTCTTCTCCGAGCCATCGATCCGTCACTGGTTGTCCGAATCAAACTCTGTCGGTTGCAGAAGAATCGCAGCGGTGATTTCTTGGTTCTTCTTTAGCCTTGTTTCTTGATTCTTCCTCTCATGTAAGTTATCTGAGGTTTAGTGTTTTAGAAGTTTTTGTAGATCTAATCCGTTATAGGTCGATTCATGGGCCGAGGTTCAAGTATATCGATCTCTGAGGATTGAGATAGGTGGTTTGTTTCCCTATGTTGATGTTCTTTGAGTTTTGGTTGCAAAAGTGCCGGATACCCATGTATCGGGTATCCCAGGTTTAGGATTTTGATCCTATTGTTTATCTTCCCTAGATTTCTTGTTAGATTATGATGAATTAATACTAATTTATGTTTGGTTTCATGTTTGAGGATCACCCCATGGGCGTTTATCTCTCCCGTTCGGCTGTTTATCGCCATTTGGCACTGTTGCCTGTGAGGCAACCCTATTGCAATTGTTATTTGACGTGTTATCAATGATTGCATGTTTTCCTGCTGTTTAAATGCTTTTAAAGTACGGCAGCTATTAGCAAAGTAGTTGTTTAACTTACTTATTCCTGCTAACAGTCGATTACATACGACTGGACTTCTCAGGGCTGTGAGAACCAGGTGCGGGAGATCAAAGAGGGAATAGACGATTAAGTGATTCCCTAGAGGGTCTGTTGGTTTTAGTTTCATACGCAGGACCTACAAGAATAGGACTTTGTGCTTCCCAAGAGTGTTCTTAGTTTACCCACGCATCGAGACCACATGAGGAATTAGACATAAGTGCTTCCTCAGAGAGTCTGTAGCTATCATTGCAAGACCATAGGGGAATTGACGTAAGAGCTTCCCAGAGTTTCTGTGACTTGTTAGTTTACTGGACTATAGGGGTCTGCTAGTTTAAGCCACCCAGAGAGTCAATGTGAATTTTGATGGTCGGTTGTGACGATTCCACCAAGCCAATGAACAAGCTTGGGTTTTGTACTGCTTGTGTTTAGGTATTATTTTTAGATACCTGTTGTGTTACTTTCTTATCTTGGAATAGAAACCATTCTTGTTTTCCCTAGTTGTGTAATTGAATGAATGTGAATGGTAATTGGTAGAATTGTTTACTGTATTTATTTAACTTTACATTTTCCATATCACTCACTGAATGTAGGGCACAAATCTTGTGGTGGTTACCTACTGGGATTAGTCTCACCCCCTGTTTGGGTCCTTATTTTCGGCCCAAACAGATTATATGGTTGCTGGTAGGGATTGTGGCCCTTCTACCTCAGGTACTTGATTGCTGGTCGGAGCTGGAGAGCATGGGACCGGGCCTTGGCCTGTGATGCTGCTGGAGTTGCTGTTTACATTTAGTTCTTTGGTTTCAGTTTCATTTCAGCATGTTGTTTTTCTTACTTCTTTCCATAGATACATGTAACAATGTACATCATTATTATATCATACATTGCTTTTACTTTCATTTCAGTTGTTGCATGCTATTTACTGCTTCCGCTATTGTTTATGCTTATTCTTCTGCTGCATACTTTACCAAATGAGGGAATAGTTTCCCCACTGACTCACCAAGGCCCTCGTTGCTAGTCAGCAGCCTCTGGCATTTGGGGAAACGCGCTTGAGGTCATGTGGAGAACCGGGTACGGGGCACCAGTTATGTGGATCTGGACTCGGGTTGTTACAAATTTTATCAACACTCTTATCCTATAACATCAAGAAAATAAGGATTCATCACTAAAGAACAACACAATATAGTCCCTAAAATAAAAAAACATGGAGTTCCTGAATTTCTTGAACACATAATTCTCATTCATTCATGAAATATATATTTTATACATATTATGTACCCATACCATCATCATAAGGTAGTATTATAGATATCCATATCCTTTAGCCTCATTTTTTTATATAAAAAACATAGAATGATCTTCAAAAACTATATTTATCACATGAAATAGTGAAATAGAACATTTCACCTTAGGTGAGGTTTACTATTAAAAAATATCACATTGTTCAAAAAATTATTGCAACAAAAGCCTAATACTACCATCATCCATGTAGTGGAACAAAAATTCATAACACCCAAGATATATATTATTTTGAGGAATCAATTTTATAATATATAACTGATCTTTCACCTCAAATCCCACTACTATGTGCATTTAATATGATAGGGTTCCATATTAGTTAGAGTGGAAAGTAGTTATAAATATTTTCCAAACATGATATTGAATTGGGGATTAGGGTCACAATAACATAATAGAAAAAATAAAGGAACATGTAAATAAATCCTAGAACCTATACTGCATAATATTACACTAAAGACCCCAATAACAAAAATTCAAGGGCCTGTGAATGATTTCCACCAATTTAATAGTCTCTTTATCCAATGAACTTCAATTTTGGGGCATACAAATTAGAATAGGAGTCTCACCTCCAAAATCAGTCAAAACTACAGTCAAATAATAAAACTAGTCAATTCCAAGGTTGAAATAATATGTATGTATCATAAAATAGAAGAAATATTTCACTAAATAAAGTTACCACATTATTAGTCTACACTCTTTGAAAAGATAAAAAAATATAGAATTTCCACCAACATAAATGAATAATTCCATTTTCACTAGAAGTATCTCCACCTTTGGTCCTAATTCACAGACCATGTTGGGTGATACAAAGGAGAACAATGATCATAGATAAAATAGTGAATATTTAATGTTATATGATATAATGATGATACCTTAAACAACTTATGGACCCTCCGGTGTTAGATCAACCATATAATAAATCTTCCCTTGGATAGATTCACATCAATACTACTAATATTATTTACATTGTTGCTTTAAAATGTTTACCTAAGGAAAAGAACCATAACATCACTGACCGATACCATATCTGTATCCTCTAAGATGAGTATAAAAATAATGAACCGATTGATGAATAAACTCTAGAATCCCTTATTGTAGATACAATAACAAGGGTATGTACTACTTTTTCTGCCAAAAGGTTGTATAATATATCATTCCATACAAACCTTTCTGATCCATTGGACACTAATATTAATAGTGACCACAACTGTGTTGGTGAAATATATAAATGAGGGGAACATTTATATCCTCGATAATGGTCATATAGTAAATAGAAAGAATATACATGTTGATGTTGGATTCATATCCACTTGGGCCTTTATAGACTCACGATATCCATTATGAAGCTCTTCCCATATAGAATTTTTAATACCCCCATCTCTAGACACCCTTCCCTATGATTAAATCTTAGTAGTCACATCCAATTTATCATGAACCTCCATGTATAAAGGAATATTAAATGGGGTGATTGGATATTATATCATTGGTCACAAAACTTCCCCTTGACATAATTCACATGATTCCCCATCCATAAAAATGATATTTTGTATATTAAAAAGGTAATTTAAGGATATATCTGGATCTCATATTCTCTTTTTCCCTTACTGATGGTAAATGACTTCCTAATTATTTATCACCATCAACTTCAACATCATGAAATTTAAATGAATCTCATATAGAAAACATCCAAGGAATCAATAACCACTTACCATTTTCCATGATACAACATCCACCAATGATGCAACACCACATACAATTAACTAATTAAAAATATAAAATAGTAATAAAATTATTCATAAATCAAATGGAATGGTATCTCATGCTCACCCATCCTCTTCTCAATATATAAATAAAAAAAATTACTAAGAACTTTTCCAAATGTTTACAAAGTAAATCTTATAATGTATTATACCAAAAATCAACCCACTTTGTAAAATTTATCATTTAATGGTGGTATTGATCATTCTAAAAATCGCACCCCCCTTAAATTCATAAGATTTATTACCAAAATACATATATTAAAATAAAACAAAAGAAGAACCTAAATATTAGTAAGAATGAATTTATAGTGGACTATGTTTTTATTAATTTTTAATTTCATAATATTACCCCATTCAAGGACAAGGATAAACAAATATGATTCACTTACCTTTCATAGATCTTAACCTTGTTGGAAACTTCACTTACACTATTATGTTTTGAAATCATAATTTCTTTATATCAAAATACATAAGAACCAAAAAAATATGTCCTTACCAGTATCCCTTGATCATGTCAAGATCTATGATTAATTAACACTAGTACCCTTCTAAACCATGGAAGACTCAAAATAGCCTAACATTGAGATCAATTCAATATCACAAAAAATATATTTGATACAAATATATCCCGACTCACAGTATAATAGTACCCCTTAAATCCTATAAATGAGGAGAGCGAGTGACTCATGAGGACCCCATATGATAGGCCCCTGGTTGGAAATTTAGAATGAGGTTTAAAACATGAATTGAGAGTAATTAAACTCAAAAAATAAGTCATGATGTATATATTGGATGATATAAAATAATAAACACAACATCATAAATATAAAATGACCATAATATCACAATCCATGTCAGAAATAAAAAATAAAATAAAAAATATTACATTCCTAATTGTAGTGTAAAGGTAGAAAATCTAAACACCAAGAAATTAATTTTCAACACAGTATCTAAAAAACACAAGGAATTTTCATAAATAGTTTATATATATTTATTGATAATAACATGTCTGCTACAAAGGTTCATTCCTATGAAACCCAATAATTATTTGAGAATGTCATATCAATGTTCATGTTGCTGAAAAATAAAACTAACATATGCCTAACATGTTAACTAGTCCATCACATCCTAACCATAGATCACTAACCAAAAAATACATCAAAAATACTTAAATAATATTAATAAACATAATTCATGGCTCACCATAAAAACAACCTTATGATCAGATGAATTTACAAATTCTTTAACACTCAACATTAAAACATCCATGGTAGTTATATATCATGAACATGAAGGGAAAAACCATGTGATCTCCTCATACCAAGCATGACCCCCAAGTCACATCAAGTAATACCATCAATCCATACTCCGTAATTAGTAGGCATCCCCACCAACTAAGTTATCATCGCTACGTGTCACCCCAACTGATCCATAAACTTTATCTATTTCCTCACCCACCAATCCACCATTGCTATGGTCATCAACCAACAAATCCATCATCACATGGAATTAGAAGTAACAAACTCATCATACTAGAGAATAACCACCAACTATGTGATAATATCTAGGAATATATATCAATATATCCATTATCTATTTTTTATATCCTTTAAATGGGAAATCATATTTACTAATAAGTAGAGATTAAAAAAATGTTTCCAAAATCCATATTTGTAATTTAAAAAAAAATGATTGAATAAGGTAGATTTCATTTAGAATTATATTAAAATTATTATATAATAGTCAAACACAATACCCATCAAAATTGTTCACATAAAACCATAATTTCATGGTGAATAATAGTACTAAATCTTGACACTACATCCTCTACTAATTACTACCACCATTGATTAGAAATCACCATGAAAAACCACCATAACACATGCCCCAATTATATTATTTATTGCGAAATTAAATAATAAACATTTCTTTAATTAAAAACCTAGTTTCTCTTATCTATGTACTAGATTTAATATTTAATTGTTAAACATGCTTAAGAAATAACCATGTTTAATTATACCATCCATATTCCATTAAAACCCATTTATTTTCATTAAACTCAGTAGTCAATTACTGCATTATTTATTCCATCCCATGTTATTATTATTTCTATATTATTACTTTACTCACATATTTACATAGAAACTGCAAAACATGCCAAAATATAATATCCCATCCATAAATCCATAAAAATTTGAAATCTCAGTCAAATATGATAATAGTAAATATAACATCACATAATAAAAACCATAAACCAATCCGCACATATCATCCCCAACATATTTAATTCCAAACCAAATACATCCCAATTTAAATAATATACTAGAAAAACAAAATTATTACTAAGAACCATATAGAAACTTGTTGACAAGACCACAAAAAATATAATTATAACAAGAAAACTAAATGACATACAAAGAATGTTCCATCCACTATAAACATTAAACCTATGTCACCCATGAGTCTGGTAAATCTTTGTTAGGTGGTTACTTTTAAAGGGTTTGGGGGTTTTATACATAATATATAATTTAATAAACATAGAATAGAGCCTATAACAATGTTTTATTTAAAAGGTTTCAATCCACCCATGACGTAACACCATGTGGTATACAGTAATAACAATTAATCCAAATGGATTCTAGGATCGATGTCATAGAGCTTATAGGGATCACATAAGGTTGGGGAAAGGATATGGTGCAATGCACTTGTAACATCCCTATTATTAATAAGTATTTTTTTATAATTTAAATTAATTTAAATTATTTTTATTATAAGTTAAATTAAATATATTTAATGTTATATAAAAATACTTAAAATTTTGTTACTTTTATATTTTGAAATATTTTTTATGAATAATGTAACCGGTGATATATTAAAATTTTAATATATTTATATTCACATAAATTTATAGACTAACAATACAGGTGTTTATTGTTTTCATTATTTATAATTTAAATTATTATTTTATTTTTATGAAATATATATATATATATGATTTATAATCTTGTTTTTAAAAATAATATGGTTACCAATAATTAATGCTAAGTATTGATTAGCATATAAGTTTATAAATATATATATTTCTGAAATGATTCATTTAAAAAATAAAAAACTTTTGTTTTATGAAAATTAATAAATTATAAGAAATTATAATTTAACAATAAAAATTGGTTTATAAAAAATAAATACATAAATTTATATAAATTAATTATAATAATTAATATTAAAATAAATTATATTGTAACTGAATATAATAATTAAAATTATGTTTTTATGATATTTATTATTAAAGGAATTATTTTAATATATATATATACATGAACTCATTACAAAAGGGTCACATTATAATTGATATAGATGTTTATAAATAATTAAAATTTGAGTATATATTTTATTTGAATATATTAATCATTTAAATTATTAATCACTATGAATCGTTTAAAATTAAAACATGTTATAAAAAATGAAACGATGATAACTAAATCATGAAAATAAATTTTTGGGGTAATCATAATTTAGTTTTTGGGAGTCAGAGCTATAGGGAACCAGACGAATAGAGGGAGAGCGCGATCAGGGGACCATTCTCAGATGAATATGTAAACATAGATGTGGGGTTATAAGCTCAGTCTGATAAGATCAACCTCATGAGAGGATTTTGGGACGTCAAACTATGATGATGGTCTGACTATATCTAGGGTACTGAATGATCTTGAGGTTTAAAGAACATATTCAAATGAGGGATTTGATAATGGAAAAGAGAGGAAGATGTGTATTTTAATTTTTAAGTTTCTTAATCTTCTAGTTTCATCATATTCATCATTTTTCTTATGAAATCATTTTTCACCCTGCCTATTTGTTTTGAATCTGCGGTTTATTCATATTTTTTGACTTGGTATTATTATTATATTCATCGAAATCAGTTTTTTGAAATACCCCTCAATTTGACATAGTTTGATTTTAATAATATCTATATTCTATTTCGGGGGGATTTTTCATACTTCAGTGAGATTTATTTATATAAATAAAAATAAATTACAACTTATAAGAAATTATTTCTAAAAAAACATGTAAAGATCATTGAAATATACAAATATATATGCATCTGATCATGTGTATCCTTTATCATTATGAAATTTATACAAACCAAAAAATTATAAAAATTTTATTATGTTGTATAAAATTATATATTTTTATTGTAAGTATATGAAATAATGGATTCCTTACAATGCCATCCATTTTATATGCTTCACCTTTTATGTGTATAGGAAGGATGTCTTGTGTGATCTGACTAGGCAAACTACAAGAGGAGGAAGTATTTGTAGTAGTTGTTTCATTTTCTATGTTTCTAATAAGAAGAAATTATCTCCAGTATCAATGAATGAGTCTTCTATGATAACAATTACATGGTAAGGGTTTTACTCAAATGACTTTTATTTCAACACTGAAGTTACTTCTAAAATTAATAATTAAGGGATATGTTCTAAAATTTTAAATATTTATTCTCTAAAAAAACTATACTATATATATATATATTTTATTTTATTAATAATTAAATTAATTATTCTATGGTTATATATATACAATTAAAATAAAATATACTATTTTAATCTATTATATAAAATAATAAAAAAACCCAGTTTTTTATTATTTAAATTTAATTTTATAGGATTTTTGGTCTTTTTAAAATATATATGTAATTTCTTTATTAAGATGACTTATTATTTTATGAATGATCTTGAATTTATCATTTTTGGGGGTTGATGTCATTTAAAGTAAATGTTTAATAAAATTTATCAATTTATGTGTAATATTTTCTCTTAAAACCAGGAATTTAATACATAACATTACAGATGGACATCATCTCAATATGGTGTTAACATTTCATGAATCTTATTACAATCATCAATTTTAATTTTTATGCGTTTTTTCGTCATTTAAATTAAAAAATTACTATGGAAGAGTATATTTCTATGATATTTTCTAAAATAACTTCAAAGTGAGATGTTTCTATGAAATGTAGATACAAAATTATTTTCTTCTATGAAATTAATATATGTATAATTTTGAATGGTTTTTCGGTTTTGAAAAAGAAAATAAGACGCTTTAAATTTTATTATTAAAATTATGCACAAGAGTTTTGAATGACAAGATATAGTATTGGGAGTAAACCCATGACCTCAAAGGGACCCTATCCAATATGTGATACTGGTAAAGGCCACATGTTTTTCATTGGGTCTTCAGAGAATCATGATTAATCCATAAAATTTTATTATTTTCAAATGATTATAAATGAGAAATACGTTAATTAATTATGGTTTTTTTGAAAAGTAAATGTTTTAAAATTAAAAAAAAAACAATTTAAGGATGTTATGTTATATATTACTAGGTTATGTATTTATTATATAAAATTTATTATTTGATACAAATATTTTCAAATAATATTTATAGTTTCAAAGATAATCCTTTTTTTAAAATTTATTTAAAACCCCTTACTGAGTAATTTCATACTTACCACCAGTTTAAGAATAATTTTTCATAGGTCTTATAAAAATTTAAATGGTTCTCATTTTAGGAGGGAGCACACATGATGATAGTTAGTAAATTGTATAATTTTTTACAAATCTGATGTTTTTTGTAATTCTTCAAAACATATATAGAAAAATGTCATGGATTGAAAAATTTTCTATGTATTTTTCTATTGTCTTTTAAAAAATAAAAAACATTCATAATACAAATACTAAAAGTGTGGGTTCATGGATTTATTTTTTTTATCACAGTAATTAGGTAGATAAATTCTGATATTAATATATTGTTTTTTGATGAAGAATCGATATGATAATACTTTCTCTTAAAACTTTAGGTAGAAAAATACATTTAAGAATATAGAAGTCCAGTCATTTCTATATTTTAAAAAAGGAAATTCAAAATTTTATTTTTTCTGGTGAATGAATTATGAGGGTGAAGATTTTTTAAGGGGGGGTGACTGTATAAGTTATAATTAAAAATATTTTAATGTGTCTGAATATTTTCTTTTCAAAAAATTCCTTATTTTTCTTTTGTAATCATTATCGGCCCAACCAATTTGATGGAAATATTGGTTTTGTTCATGTTATTTGACAGAATTTTGATATTATATGCATCAAAATAGTTTTTTTCAAATACATATCTTTTTGACATAGTTTTGATTTTAATGATCTATGTATTATTCTTCCTCGAGCTTCATTTCGATTCAGTGGGATATTTTTATCTTAATTAAATTCAATTTTATATTCTTCTGTAAAATTCTTAAAAGTGAAACATATAAATAAAAATCATATAAAAATATATATTTTCATCTGAACCTGTTTCACCTTTCTCAACATGGATTTTATCCAAAACACACATAAAGGGAAAAAATACCTCTATATTTTTTTTTCTGTTTTATTCAATGATATATTTATTTTTCAATATATTATATAAATCCTTTCTCTAGAAGAATTCCAATTCATGTAATTCACCCTTTTCATGACTAGTGAGGAAGTCTTGCGTGTTTTAGAGAGGCAAAATTTAATAGGAAAGAGTCTTTGAAACTTTTTTATTCTTCTTTTCTATATTGTCGATTAAAAGAAATTTTATCTAACAGCAAGGGCCATGTATTCCCTCTGAACAATTTAATGTCAAGGGTTTGCATTAAAATATTTTTATTTTAATACTGAAACCACTTATAAAATTTATAATTAAGGGATATGTTTTGAAATTTGAAATATTTATTTTTCCCAAAAACAACTCTACTATATGTTTATATATATATATATATTAATTCAATAATAGGGAAATTAATTATTCTATGGTAATATAAATTAAATTAAAATAAATTTTTTAATTTTAATTTATAATATGAAACAATAATTAAACTTTTTTTTTAATTATTTAACGTTATTTTTTGAGGATGTTTTATTTTTTTTAAATTCATATTTTAATTTTTATAACGAGATAAATTATTTTTTTTTGAATGATATTGAATTCATAATTTTATGTGTGTTTTTATCATTTATATTTTATTTTTTAATAGTAGTTATCAATTTATGTATATGATTTTCTTGCACATCCATGAATGTTTTTCATAAGAGATCACCATCATCTATTGATCGTGATGAGATTTCATAAATATTTTTAGAAGAATCCTTTTAAAATTTTAAGTGATAGTGTTTACATAATTTAAATAAAAACATTAATATGGAATAATCAATTTCTCAATGATTTTTTAATTATATTAAAAATGTGATGATTCCATGAAATGACAATATAAAATAATTTTATTATATGAAAATAATTTATGTATTATTTTTAATGTTTTTTTGGTTTTTAAATATAAATGAATAACCTTTAAATTGTTTTCTTAATATTTAGAACATGAGTATCAAATGATATTGTATAGTATGGTTAGTAAAACCACAACCATATTGAGACCCAACCCTACATGTGATACTGTTAGTGCATAAAATATTTTTATTTGGGTCTTATGTGTATCATGATTTACCCAAAAACATTTTTATTTGAAAAAAATATTAAATGAGAAATATTAGTATTATTTCAAGGAGTTATTTATTTTTTTGTAAAATTATTTTGTTTACAAATAAAAAATAATATTAAAGGATGTTATGATAGATATTACTTTTTTAATTATTAATCTTATCATATATTTTATTTGATAAAATTATTTTCAAAGAATATTTATAGTTTCAAAGAAAAGAAATTTAAATGTATTTTAAACCCTTTATAGGGAAATTTCATAAACCCCCTTTTTCACATTTTTTTCATAGGTCTTATAGAAATTCAAATGGTACCTATTTCAGAAGGTATCATACATAAATATAGGCAGTCGAATGAATAATTTGTGTGAAAAACTTATGTTTTTGTAGTCTAATAATTGAAAACCTAGACTAGAAATGGCCATGGAGTGTAAAATATTTTTGTAATTTGTAGTTGTCCTTTATAAAAAAAATACAAAACATTCTAAGTACTGAATCTGGATGTATGGGTAAAGGTAATTACAGTTGGTATTAGAGAAATAGTCTAGATTTCTTTTTTACATTAGATTTCATCATTTGAAGAAAAATATGTTCAATATAGCTTTATTTCCATCCTCTAGGTAGACAAATACACTTTAGAAAAAAGAAGTCACGTTGTTTCATAATTCTGATGATGAAAATTCAGAATTTTCCTTAGTCTGATGAGAAAATATATATAGTGAAATTATTTTAAGGGTTAAATAATGTAATATAAAAAATATTAATAAGTGTTTTTTTATAATTTATATTAATAAAAATATTTTTTAATTATAATTTTGTATTTAATATATTTAATTTTATATAATAATATTAAGAAATATTTGGAGCTTGTATTTTCAGAGAATAATATTTTTACCGAATAATACAAATTTAGATATATTTAATTTTTTTAATATATGTATATATATATATATTCAAATGTGTTTATAAATTATTAATGCAGGTGTTTATTGTTTCCAATATTTCTAATTTAAATTATTATTTTATTATTTTTGTAATATATATATATATATTTAAAAAAATTTCAACAAAAAATGGTTATCATAAATTAATACTATGTATTGATTAACATATAAATTTATAAAAGTATTGTTTGATGAAATAATTATTTTAAATAATATATAAATTTTTTTATGAAAATAAATAAATTTTAAGGAATTAAAATTTAACACTAAAAATTGGATTATAATATATAAATACTAAAATTTATATAAATTTTTTATAATAAGAAATTTTAAAAAACATATATTGTAAAAAAATATAATAATATGAATTATTTTTTGTGACATTTAATATTAAAGGAAATTTTTTTCTCAAATATACATAAATATACATGAATGCATTAAAAAAGCGCCACGATATTATTCGTACAAAAATTTGGAAATAAATAAAATTTCAATATTTTTTGTTATTTTATTATATAAATTATATAAATTATTAGTTCATTTCAATAATTTAAAATGTAAAAAAATTGAAACAAATATAATTAAACCATGAAAATCAGTTTTGGGTGAAATCATGATTGGGTTTTTGGGATCCTGATTAGTAGGTCTCTAGAGGTGCTGAGGGTGAGCGCTATTGAGGGATCAAGTTCTAATGGAGATCTCAACATAGATGAAGAATCAAGGATTGGTTGTAGAGGATCAAACTAGGTGAAGACTTTGGTAGGTGGATCTATATCAAGGATTTGACCATGACTTGGTATAATGAATAGCTATAAGATTGAAATACTAGATCCAAGTGAGGGTTTTTATCATTCCAAAGAGAGCTAGGTGTGTCTTTTAATTTCAAGATGTTCAAGTCTACATGTTTCTTCATATTCCTCATTTGCCTTCTACAATTCCTATCAGACCTACCAATTTGTTTTCACTGTTCTTTGACTTCATATTTTTTGACTCGGTGTTGATATTATATGCATCAAAATTGGTAATGTCAAATACATCTCTATTTGTCACAGTTTGATTTTAATTATATGTGTATTCTTTTACCACAATCTTTGTATTGATTAAGTGGGAAGTAGTTATATTTATTAATTAAATTTTAGCTTCGTTAGGGATCTTCATAAAAATAAAACATTTAAAAATAATTTATATATAAAAATATATATGCATCAGAACCTAGTTCTCTTTTCTTAACACACATTTTTTCCAAACCACATAAATAGAGAAAACGAGGCCGCTCAATTTTTATTCTTCTATATAACATTATATATTTATTTTTTCGATCTTATTTATAATTCTTTCCTCCCAAAGACTTATATTTAATGTGATGCACACCTAGTGTGTCTAGATAGGTAGTCTTGCATGGTATGGCTAAGAAGAGTACAAGAGGAGGGAGTCTTTTCAGCTTTGTTTTCTATTTATTTTTATTTTCTGTATTTCTAGCAAGAATAAATTCTCTCCAATGTCAAGTAATGAATATTTCATGAGAAAAATGTTAAGGTAATAGTTTTCTTTATAAAATTTTTATTTCAATACTATAATTACATTTAATATTTATAATTAAGTGATCTGTTTCTAAATTTTAAAAATTTATATTCAAAAAAAATCTAGTATATATATTATTTTATTTATAAGGAAATTAATTATTCTATTTTTATATACATGAAGTTAAAATAAATTATCCTATTTTTATCTTTGATGTGATATAATAAAAAAATTGTTATTATATAACACCATTTTTAATTTTTTTGGTTTTTTAATATTTATATGTTATATATTCAATAAGATAAATTATTATTTTAGGAATGATCATGAGTTCATCATTTTATGTGTGTTGTTCTCAATTACTGTATTTTTTTAATAAAATTTGACAATTTATGTGTAATATCTTCTTACAAAACCATAAATTTTGTTCATATCATTATATATGACCATAATGTATATATAGTGATGAAATTTCATTCTTCTTATTATAGAAATATGTTTTAACATTTCAGTGATTTTGTTTATGTCATTTTAATAAAAAAATTACTTTAGAAGAGTGGATTTCACCAAAATTTTTGTGAATTATCATAAAAATGAGATGTTTCAATGCTAAGAGGATATAAAATTAATTTAATCTAGGAAAATAATTTCTGTTTAAATATTAATAGTTTTTTTGGTTGTGAAAGAGATAGGCAAAACCATGAATTGTTTTATTAAAAATTTTCACAAGAGCATCGAATGATATGATATGATACGAGAAGTAAAACCATGACTTTATGGGGACCCTATACAACATGTGATATTTATTTTGGCCACCATTTTTATTTGGTTATTATGAGTATCAATATTAATCAGTAAATGTTTATTATTTAGAAATATATTTAATAGATGAATCCAAGAATTATTTCCAGGAATTATAAATTTTTTTAAGAAAATTAAATGTTTTATAAATAATAAATACCATTAAAGTATTTTATAGAATATATTCATATCTTATGTATTTATTTTATCAAATATTTTATTTTAAAAAAATCAATGAATATTTATAGTTTCAATGAAAAGTATTTTTTAACTAGTTTAAAAACCTGACTTTGGGAAAGTTCAGGATCACCCCTTGTTTCAAAATTATTTTTCACATGTTTTATAGAAATTATAAGCGTGGCTTTTTTAGGAGGAATAACACGAGATGATAATTTTTTAACTGTATAGTTTGTGTAAAACAATGATGTTCTTTATTATCTAATTTTCCAAAACATAGACTATAAAATGTCTTGGAGTGTAAAATGTTATTTTTATTTTTAGTTGTCTTTTAAAATAAAAATACACAACATTATTATTATTGAATCTAGAAGTGAGGGTCCATGGATTTATAACTCAAACCTGATATTATCCATTAGTCAATAAAGACATTGAAACTAGTAACTCGGTCTCCACACTAAAAAGAATTAATTTTTTCTATCTAGAATATAACTATAGACCCACTAAAGCATGAAACCAAACCACAAAGAAACACACCTTAGATTCACAAGGGCAACAAATCCAATTTTTCTAAGTTGTTACATCATAGATATTCTCCATGCCAAAGAAAACTATTAGGAAAAGGAGAAAAATACTAGTCCCCTCATAACTATACAATGAAATACCTCTATCTCACTATATGATCCTATGCCATGCTACACCCCTTCGCTACAAACCGTAAAATCCTCCTCTAACAAAGATTTCTTATCAATGTTTTCATGATTCCCCTTAAACCCCTACCAACCCCTCCGACACTAAAATACCACTATTTGATGGGATAAGAAGTTCCATACCATTAATTAATTTGATTATAAATGGTTAAAATTTAAAATAACAATCTGTTAAACTATGTTTCATAAAAAACACACGGTTATAACTACATCCTGTTATATAAAACTATGCCTCAACAACAGATATTGTATAAACAATATATATATTTTTAAATGAGATTAATTATTATTTTCTTGAAATAAAATACATATACTTATAATAAAAAAATTTCAGGTATAATTGATGTTAAATATAACATGATACCAGTTTTTACTCTCTATTACTTTATTTACAATAGTTTTCATACTTCATCTATGACAGGTTTAATATTAGAACTAATAGAAGTTGAATATTGTTTACTATATTCAATAAAAAACTCTCCAAAACTTCCTAATTAAATTTTCATCAATTTATCACATTCTCAATGTATTTCAGAATTATTTTAATATAATGAATTAAATTCAACTCACCCATCATCAGCAATAAAATATATTATCCCTTTATTTATTAAAATTCTGTAAATAATTTTTGATTAATTGAATAATAAATATTAATCACTATTTTGTTGAAATACAAATATATTTCTATATGAAGTTCTCTTTAACAATGTAAGATCACCCAATCCTAGAGAATAAATATTTTATAAATGTAAATAACAAAGATTCACATATAAATATTTAGGTTCTTTTTTATGTCCTGATAAGTATATTCAACCCTTTAGACACAAAATTTTACTTATTCAAAATGATCACTTATTGACCATATTCATTATTTATATTCATCCATTTTCTTTAAGAACCTAGCCTTAAAAATTAAATAATCATGAGTTTTAGAGAATAATTTAGATTCTTTCACATTGATGATATTTTTAGTTTTAGAGTTTTAGAGAATTAGGAAATAAATCAAACATTAAAAAACCATAACATTAAAAAACCATAAAATATAATGTGGACACTATCGATCTGTTTACATTTTTCCCACCATATAATTATACAAACATTCCATTCTTGAAAATTCATCATGATATTCTACTTGAAAACATCATGTCCCATACTTATACTATGAAAAATATTCCAAAAATTCCAATGGAAAAAAATATCACAAGGAATATAATTAAATGAAACTGTTAGTCCAGTGAAGACATAAAATCCCCAAAAAATTACTTTTACATTATTGTTATTTAATTAAAATATATAAAACATTTTGACATTAAATATATGTGTTTTCCATAAAATAATTATTTAACAACCATAGTAATAAATTAGAAAACGTTATCAGTAACATAGAGATTCACATTCATAATACATTTTAATCTCATGTTAGATGTAAATGAAGCCTAGATAAAATAATAGGATAATCCCTTTAAAACACAATATTTTTTGACAGTTATGAAAAGAAAATTACCTAATTCAGTGGATATATATATTGGAATACCAATCATGT
>CAUJRU010003106.1:0-56398 GCA_963277665.1 Viscum album
CTTGGTCCATAAATTTGGCACCGGACGTCTGTTTGATGAACCGTCAATGCTTCTGAAAATCATGGAGAGAGATTGTCCCTTTTTGTATACCACACTAGGGTTTTGGATTAAGATAGGAAATGATCAGGTTTGATTGAGCACGAATCCAATGGGGCCCCCAGGACTAAAAGGGTAATAACTCACAGATCGGGCATCCGATTGACTCACCGCCTGTTTCGTTGAGACCCCTATGAAGTGGCGGACCTTTGAGATACTTATTTGTGTGAATTCATGATAGTTGAAGTATCGACCATTGGATTGTGAAGAGGATCATCTCGGATACGAGCGAGCATAGTGCAGACACCTAGTAGCTGGCTGAGACTTCACGACTGCTGACTGTTTCGACTCGGAGTGACTTGATAGGCCCAGTGGGGAGCGCATATGTGTGACGTGGCAGACTCACTGGGGGGAGCACCTTTATGTGACACAGCTGACCCATGGTACTCGACAGAAGGTGTACCTCAGCAGGATTCAAGGGGGAGCGCCTCTGTGTGACGCGGCAGACCCACGGTACTTGATTGGATGTGTATCTCCGAAGCCACGAGGGGGAGCGCCTCTTTGTGACACTACATACCCTCAGTGGGGAGTTCCTCTGTGCGATGCGGCAGACCCAAGTTACTCGATAGGAGGAGTACTTCAAAAGTCCATGGTTAGGGGGAAGGGCCTCTGTGTGATGCAGCAATCCCACTGTTATCGATAAGGGAGTGGATCCCCAACAGCCAAGGTGTTCGACGATGTGACAAGGATGTTACTTGTTACTACCCCTACAATAAATTCTAGTGTAATCTAAATTCATACCTCTGGGGTACATTCCATTATGTTAATACATTGGTGGTATTCTTCTGTGTGGCGTACATGTGTGGTACTTGCCTTCGTGGTTATCCTTCCTTTGGGAAACAGTTGATCTTTGGACTTTGAGTTGGAATCTGTGTTTTTCTCATGATTGATATGGGTTTACATGATAACATAGGTATATGTATGGTCATATACCTAAATAGGGTTGACAATTGATTTTATACTTTTTTGTTTATCCTTGGTGGATTTTTTGAGACCTTGAGGGTCTCTAGGTCCCTAATTTGTATCGTTATACTCACCCTAGAACAGGCTATGCCAGCACCTTTTTGTGTTGGATACAGAGGACGGACAATGCTGACTGAGGATGGGGGTACCAGGACTGGACGGTGCATGGAGGTGGACCATACAGCGTGTCGGTATGCAGAGGAGATGGGTGGAAATGGATTTTTTAGTAGGTGATCTGTACCTACCTTTTAGGTAGGAACCTCGGAGGACGATCCAATAGATGTCTTTCTCTTTCTTCAGTTGTATTGCATTTCAGTAGTACTTGTATATTCCAGTTGGGCTTGTATTCTGGACCCTTTTTACGTACTTTACTCACTTGTTTACCATACAGTTGACTTGCATCTGTGTGTTGTTATTGTTTGGTTGCGTGTGTTTACAGGTTGTAAAGGAAATTCCTTCATAGTTTTATGGAATACACCTTTGGTGCTAGTCTCCATCCCCTAGCATATGGATGGTGGGCTTGGTGTAGTCACGACACGAGCCCCGGGGGACTGGTCATGACAAATTGGTATCAGGGGATTTGGTTCTACCGTAGAACATGGGACTCTGATCTTTTTAACGGCAATAGTTTTTTGTGTAGTGAGTGTGGTTATCAGTATAGGGAATTCAATTATGGTGTGGTGGCCGACGTATCCATACAAAAGGACCTTGACTTTGGATTTTATAACTCAGTGAACGAAAGCACTGATTTTCTTGTGTGTTTTGAAAAGTTTTCTTCTATTTTCTTGAGTCCGCTCAGTAGGTATAACTTATTAACCGTGGTGCACCTGTTTGTTATCAAGATGTTGTTGTGTAGACAGCCAAATAGGATTCCCGAGAGAGTACACGATGACGGCCCACCGAGAGATGATTCTCTGGTGCATGGCCCTCTTACTATGTTGGAACCTTCGGTTGGTGTACCAGCAGCACCACCACCCATTGGGCAGTAGATACCACCATCCACACTCTCAGATAGTGCATGCTGACTGAGCGCATTGCATGTGTTCTAACAGTATAGGCCTCCCATGTTTCGAGGCAAGATAGTTTCCCATGCAGTTGAGGGCTGGATGGAGGCCGTTTCTAGAGTTTTCCACCTAGTTGAGACACCATTAGAGTAGATGGGGATCTTAGCTACTAGTCCATTCAGTGACTGGAAATGAGGATAGTCCACATATTGATGAGGCTTCGGTACATGGACCATTACCTGAGATATTACCTTCGGTTATTGTGTCATCTATATCAATACCAGTTGGTCAATAGTTACAACAAGCGGTGCTGGTAAAGGACACATATAGGCTTAGTGCCTTATGTGAGTTTGAGCATTAGATAACCCCTAGGTTCCAAGGTGAGCACAACTCACTGGCGTCTGAGGACTGGCTTGAGGAGGTGGTTGAGAGTTCTCTCGAGCTTCTACAGCTTCAGCAGGATGACATGTCGGTAGCTGAGTATTAATAGAGGCATACCGACCTTTCTTAGTACTTGATTAATATGATACGATCAGTTCTTCAGGGCTCGGACTTCTAGGCGAGGTGTGTTTAAGGACATCTGAGCCATCACTAATCCACTATGCATTCCTACTTATGTTTGGATGCTACAGGGAACCTTTTTGGTTGAATTTTCTTTGGATGAGCGGATATAGACAGTGAATTTTAGTAGTGGGAAAGTAGGAAACTAGCCCCAGTCTCAAAGAGTTGGTCATGTAAGATGTTTCAGGAAGAGGATGTGATAGGGACAGATGAATCAGCTGGGCATCTAACGTTGGAGAAGATCTAGGAGAGTAGCATGAGGTGGTATACATTTCGACATGTCACAACCACCCCCTTTTTGTGGACCCCACCAGGCTTAGGGAGTTGGAGGACAGGGGAAGAGAGTAGCAGCATACAGTCAAAGAGTGTGACCAAAGGTCTCTAGGAATGATTTGAGGTATGGTTTGTGTCTACTAATAGCTACCATATCAATAGACATAGGTACCAATCATTCATTCCTTCCAAGAATCTTGTTGAAGATCTAGAGTTTCCTATAAAACTGTTGACCTGAGCCTCGCGTTTGGAGATACCTTTGGGAGGAGACTCGATAATGACACTTACGTCGATGGTGTGATCTGACCCTTGAGGTGAGAGTTTCGGTTGGAACCACTTGGGGGAAGCGTCGAGGCCTTAAGATATTAGTTTGTGTATGGAATAGACATCCACAGTTCATTCTCAGATTAACATTATTAGGGAAAAAGGTTTTGGTGTACCTACAACATTGGAATGGGGTTTTCCTTAGTCATCAAAAAGGGAAACCCAGGAAGCATAGGATAAACTCACGCATAGGAGGGTGAAGCCGATCACTCTTGAGTTAGCTAGACTTACCCTTGTGGCAGTAGGAGTTTTGTGTTTTCAGTTCCAAACAAGATTGGAAGAGCATGGGGACATATTTTCATAAGATGCTTCTAGGAATACCTCCCTGAAGGGAGAGGGACTTATATTTTGTCTAGGTACTATCGGAGATTTGTACCTGACTATTCCAGGGTAGCGACACCTTTATCAGCATTGAAGAATTATGGGAAACCCTTCGTTTGGTCGGAGAGATTCCTGTGGAGTTTTTAGGAGCTAAGGCAGAGGCGGACTAGTGCCCCCATCTTAAGGCTTCTGGAGGAGGGCTTTGGGTACGTAGTCTACTATGACGCATTAGGGACCAGACTCAGATGTGTCCTGATGCAGGAGTGAGCAGTTATCACTTATGGTTCTCGACAGGTGAGACATCACGAGCAGAACTATGCTACCCATGACCTGAAGTTAGTAGAAGTGGTCTTTACTTTGAATATGTGACAACATAACTTGATGGTCGAGTGTTTTACAGTGTACTCTGATCACAAGTGTCTCGGGTATATCATCTCTTAGAAGGTCTTGTTCATTAGACAACGTTTTTTTCTTGAGTTCCTCCAAGAATATGAAATCGAGATAGTCTATACTCCAAGGAAGGGGAAAGGTGTAGCAGATGCACTCTGCTAGAGATCTGGTGTACATCTGTTAGGTGAGGCGATAGAGCAGTTGGCCACTTTGTAGATATCCTTTGTGGATCAAGATGGAGTATCTTTTCATCAGTCTCTTACAGTCACTCCCCCACTTCTTCAGCGAGTCAAGGAGGCACATTGTGGGGACGCTGACTACAAGACTAAACGTGCTCAGATATCCACAAGACAGGCTCCGGGTAGATTTTTTGAAGGTGGGGAGAACATCATTATCTTCAGAGGATGAACCATGGTACCAGTGTCACTTTGGGAGGATGTGTTGAGGGAGTTCCACACATCCCCTCTAGTGGTACATCCTAGTGTGATGAAGATATACCGGGACCATCAGTGTTAGTACTGGTGTCCAGGGATGAAGAAAGCAGTGGCATATTTTGTATAACGATGCCTCACATGTTAGCAAGTGAAAATAGCTCAGAGACGGCAGAGGTATTTTGCTGATAAGAGGGATACCATGTCCTCATATCGGTCTCACCTCGATGAGGATTGTAGAGTTTTGGCTAAGGGGGAAATTTATCTATGTGGTTCATCAAACCCTTTCAGGTACTCAGCAGATTTGGCGAGGTGGCTTACCGCCTATCTCTTCCACCTAAGTTGCAATGGGTGCATGACATCTTCCACGTATCCCAACTGAGGAGATACGTGCACGACCCTTCTCACATCATCGACCACGGAAAGATGGTCATTGACAATGGGGCACCATTTACGGAGGTTCTAGTAGAGATTGAGGATCGACAAGTGCGGGTCCTTTAATAGCGGTCGATACCTCTAGTGCACGTTCGCTGGTAGCACAAGAACCACCAAGAGAGTACATAGGAGTAGGAGGCTCAAATTCATGCTTAGTACCTTCTTTTGGTTCTTTTTCCTTTTTTTTTTGCTTTTAAATAAGTAAAGACCAACGGTGGGGAGAATCTAATGTCCAGAAAATTCCGTATAATTTTTTTAATTATATTGAATTATTTTGAGACCTCGAAATCTAACGTCACATTATTCTAAGGCTCGGAGTGTTCGGAATGGTCTGTCGAAGTTTTGTTAAACTTTAAAAAACACACGTAATAATTTTTCCTAAAAAAGTGGAATAAATCTTAAGAGGTTACTCGGATCAGAAATCTGAGGGCTCCTTTGCATTCAAGATGGCGAGTTTACCCTAGGCAAAACTTCTGTTTAGTCGGCGCGGGCCTCTTGTGAGAAAACCCAGAAATGACATAATTCTAAATAAAATAATTAAATAAATTATTTTATATTTAAAATTCTTATAACTCAAAAAAGGTAGATTGGATTGAAAATCCAAGACCACCGATGAACTTGTGAGGGCATGCTTTGTTTATACAGATACTAACTTTGGCTGGTGAGGGCCACTAGTGAATGTTAGTTTTTGTCCATAAATAAAATAATTAAGTGACAATTATTTTATTATAAAATCCATAACTTTTACACCAGTAACATGGATTGGAAATATGAGATTACCGTTGGGTTCATTGGGGTGTGTTTCACTTGGGCATAGCCTAACCTTGATTGGAACGGGTCAAGGGTGACTGTTAATAGTTTTCCGAACTTCTTTTCGGGTACGTTCAATAAACGTAAGAATGGGTTTTTCTAAATTTAGAACTGATGCTCGGAATTGAAATCTGAGGGCACTGATAAACTCGCAATGATGGTTTTCTCTTAAGGAAACCTTCAATTCAACTACAGTAGGTCGAGGGTGGAAGTTAGGTTTTCAATATTCGTGAATGAAATAAAATAAAAATAAAATTTTTGTATCATTTTTTTCCATATGGAGGATGACAAGTGAGGACCACCAGACCTAAACCACCCGTGAGAGGTTTTAGTGGTGGGGACCACCAGAACTAACCTCCCATGAGAGGTTGTAGTGTGCGGACCACCCGATCCCAAAACATCCCATGTTTGATTTAAGAGGTGGGGACCACCCGAACCACTTAATGAGGTAGGAACCTCTCAACTCCCTCTTTAATGTGGAGGAGCCTCTTGATCTTCCTCCACATTAATTAAGACAACACACTATACATAATTATTCTAACCTATGTGATTAATTAACACAATTTGAAATTGTGCCAAAAATTAAATTGGGGGAAACATATCACATTTTGGCTACTTTGAAAATTTGGTCAAATAGGGAGAGGAGAAATATTAGGAGAAATATTTCCAACGAAGAATGGGTTCTTCCACGAAGAATGCTCTCACCAACGAAGAACACCTTCGACTACGAAGAACCAACGAACAAGGCTGGGTTCGGAAGCGTGTGGCCAGTATGACGAATGCCGATATCTTCGACTTCCTCCGAGGTGGGATGTCTTCATCTATGACGAATCAACTTCCATACATCCTTCTCACGCCAACGTCAACATATAACCCAAGTTAGGGGTTTATTTGTGTATGAATACTTTTTCCATGTTCTTCCCTTGAATGCGTTTTTGGGATTGGGAATAAATCATTGAGGGAGGTTGTAAATCTTGACGTTCTTCTTCAATTTCTTATTTATCCATGTGCTACCACCCTAACGCAAATGATACGTCCCAAACAAACATGGTCCTAACCCTCCACAAATCTTGTGAAGATTTGTGGTGTTGAATGTGATGAGGGCGATGGCGCAACGCCACCGTGACCTATGGGGCTACCACCTGTGCCCCCCCCCCCCCATGCCTTACTTGGCTACTGCCATCCGAGCAGTGTCGTCGTAGCCGACCGGGCCGAGTCGCCGCCGTCGTCCGATCTGAGCCGCCATTGCCGACCGGGCCTAGCCACCAATGTTGTCCTTCGCGCCGTCGCCGCCGTGCGCTGAGGTGCCGATGTCCCACCGAGCTGCTGTCGCCATCCACCGAGCCACCGCCACCGTCCTCCGAGCTGCCTCCTCCATCCGTCGAGCCGTCGCCGCCCTGTGCCAAGCCGTCGCCATCCCTCCAAGCCGCCAACCGATCCTCCCCACCCGTGACGCCCTCGGCCTCTCCGAGCCTCCCTAGGTTTGGCCGAACTGACCTGCACCCGCACGACACCCCTGCGGCCGAGCCGCCATCCACAGCCGAGCCGACCCGCGACCTTCGCTGCCCTGCAGTACCTGCGGCCCTCACGGCCTGATAGACCACCCAACGGGTCGGACCGCCCAGGGGGCCGGGCTACACCACCAGTCTAGTTTGACCCAATGGGTTGGGTTGGGACAACCAGAACTGGGACATCCCAGACCAGGTCGGGTCAGGTTGGTCTGACCGGGTCGTACCAGACTTGGACCTGATATGACCCATTTACTTTACATTGTCCATAACTTTGGCACCAGACGTCCATTTGATGAACCATGAGCGGCACTAGAAATCTTGGAGCGTGATGGTCCCTTTGTGTATACACCACTGTGGTTTTGGATTATGATGGGAAACATTCTGGTTGGATCGACCACGAATCCAAACGGGCCCCCAGAACTAAAAGTCTAATAACTCACAGACCGGACATTCAATTGACGTGTCGTCTATTTCATTGAGACCCCTATGAAGTGGCAGACCTTTTAGATAATTATTTGTTATAATTCATGATAGTTGGAGTATCAAATAGTAGCTTGTGGAGCAGATCCTCCCAGAGATGAGCGAGCATAGTGTGGAGACCTAGTAGCTGGATGAGACCTGATGATTGCTGCCCGTTTCAACTAGGAGTGATTTGACTAGCACAATATGGAGAACATCTATTTGACACAGCATTCCCATGGTGGGGAGCTCCTCTTTGTGACGTGGCAGACCCATGGTACTCGACATGAGGAGTACCTCAGCATGATTCGAGGGGAATCACCTCTGTGTGACGCGGCTGACCCACGGTACTCGACATGATAAGTACCACAGTAGTCACGAGGGGGAGCGCCTCTGTGTGATGCAGTAGACCCACGGTGGTGAGTGCCCTTATGTGACATGGAAGACCCATAGTACTCGACAGGAGGATTACCTAAGCAGTCCAATGTTAGTGGGAAGTGCCTCTGTGTGACGCGACATGCCCATTGTTCTCGATAGAGGAGGGGATCCCCACCAGCTGAGGTGTTGGACGATTTGATTAGGTAAGTTACTTGTTACTACCCCAACAATAAATCTTGGTGTGAGCTGAATTCCTACCTCTATGGTACTTCCCATTATGGTAATACCTAGGTGGTATTCATCTATGTGGCATACCTATGTGGTACTTGCCTTCATGGTTATCCTTCCTTTATGGAAAAGTTGATCTTTGGACTGTGAGTTGGACTCTGTTTTCTCCTCATGATTGAAATTGGTTTTCTTGTTAACTTAGATATATCTATGGGAATATACCTAAGTAGTTTTGATAGTTGATTTCATACTTTTTGGTTTATCCTTGGTGGATTTTGTGATACCTTGAGGGTCTCGGGGTCCCCACTGAGTATTGTTATACTCACCCCTACATGGGCTATACCCACACCTTGTTGTGTTGGATACTGATGAAGGACAGTGCTAACTGAGGACAAGGGTACTAGGACTGGATGGTGCTCAGAGGTAGGCTATACAGTGTGTCAGTACACAGAGGAGACAGGTGGACGTGGAGTGTTGATGAGGCGATCTGTACCTACCCTTCAAGTAAGAACCTCAGAGGCAGATCCAGTAGTTGTCTTTCTCTTTCTTCAGTTGTATTGCATTTCATTTTTACTTGTACTTTCCATTTAGTCTTGTATTCTAGCCCCTTTTTACGTACTATACTCACTTTTTTACTATAAAGTTGACTTGCATTCGTATCTTGTTGTGTGTTTGGTTGCATTTGTTTACAGTTTATAAAGGCAATACCTTCCCTGTTTTAGGGAATATGCCTTTGGTGCTTGTCTCCATCCCTTAGCTTATGGAAGGATAGCTTGGTGTAGTCATGGAACGGGTCCTGGGGGATGGGTTGTGACAGTTATAATATAGTTTTTTATAAAAATAATCGTAGGGTTCGATGATTAAATAAAATAAAAAAATCACTTTGACGAATGTTACCCCTTCTTCAGGTATCCTCTTTATGTTTTGACAAAAACGCTTACTAGGATAAACTTTTTTTCAAATGAGTATGCTTCTAAGGAGATGATATGGATATTTGGATGTGATTCTTGAATGCCTTGGATGAAAAAATATGTATTAAGGTGTTAATATGGGAGGAGAATATTATGCTTTTATAATTGGGGAGAGTTGTGTTTTTTTTTAAATAGAATCATATTCAATACAAAGAGGTCTATATAATATCATGTTCCACCAAAAGTGATAAAAATAATATAGGGTTGATATGGTCGAGTGATACTATCCCAACATGATCAAAAATCTTTTTATTCATGTTATTACATAGTCATTATTTTTACTCAATTACGTCTTTATAGTTTTTTCATACGTAACTTGTATCTTTTTATTTACTAGGGAAATTTAAACATTATTTCAATGATTAAAACATGATATATATAATATAATTTAAACCTACAGAATCAACATATTAATTCAAAATTATTATATAAAAATCAACTCTCAGTGTAAGTTTTTTGACTCAAAATCATGAAATAAGAAAACCATGTTTTACCTTTAATCACAGTAATTTATTTTAATAGTTTTTAGTAATCATAATATTAAAAATTTAATTTCACTTTTTTATATAATAAATATTATCATGGTTATAAAAATAAAAAAAAGTATTTTTAATTCCATTTACATAAGTTGTAGAATTTAATTTAAAAATAATTTCATAAAAGCGTTGAAAAATAAGGTTTTTAATGAAAATTTGTTGACATGTTTGATATGTTTTTTTAAAAAAAATTAACAATGAACATTATTTAAATGATCTAAATTTTATTAATTTATATTAAATTTATAAAATATTTCTTTAAAAATAACTTATGATATAATTTAACTTATTTAAAAAAATCCATTATCAAACAAAAAATTAGTGTTTTATAGTATTCATTAAAAATGATTCATTTTAGAGAAATCCCAAAAAAATCGCCCTAAAATATTTTTGATATTATAAGTTAAAAATAATTTTTATTTTATCAAAATCTATTTTTCAAACAATTAAAGGTAATTTTATCATAAATATTAGTAGAAATATTTTTTTATAAAATTATGAATTTATCAGAAAAAAATTATCTTATTATCTAAAACAATTAATTATATTTAACCATTAATATTATTCTTAATAATTAGTGATTTAAATTATTATAACTATGTCTATTAGAAATTTAATTGTGGTCATTTTTTAATAATAAAATTAAAAATAGATCATGGTTTTATTAAAATCATTTTTCATAAAAAATTTGTTATGTTAGTGTTTCATGTATTGAACGATTAACTTTGGGTTTCTTGTAACAAAATATATCAATGATATTTAATTTAATGTTAAATAATTAATTAATAAATACTTGGTGTGTTAGAAGTTAATTATTTTTTGGGGGAAACCCATTCACATCACTCATTAGATAAAAACATATATGAAAGTCATAATTTCCTTCAAGATGAAGTAGATAATTGTGATATGAATTTATGAATCATTTGAATAAAATAATAGTATACATATATTTTTTAAAAACCCACTTAATTTCAATAGATTTGTATTTATTTAATTGATTTTTGTAATGGAAAATAAAATTTTATAATTATTATAGACATATTATAATTACCATATCTATAAATTAAATATCCTCAAATGGTATGAGAGTAGTTTTAAATAATTTAAAATAACAAATATCAAAAAATATATTAATTTATTTTAGAAAAAATATTTATCATAAAATCATACAAATATATTCCTTATAACTTTTTTTGAAAGAAATATTGCAAAATCTATTTTTATGACAAAATGTTTCTTAATTTTTTTTAACCAAATCTTTTCAAAATGGATTTTAAATTGAATATTTTCACACAAAAAATTAAACTATGTTTTTTAGAAAACCATGATATTAAAATTATCATAAAAATTTTTTAATGAATGTTTAAATATATATTTAAGTGTTATAATAAAATTTATTTGTTTTAAATTAATTTTTAATAATTTTTATTACTATTTATGAAAAATATTTAATATATAATTATTATATATTTTAATAACATTTAATATTTTCTAATAACATATTAAGTTTGATATTGTTATTTGGAACTTGTTTATAAAAATTTCAAAAGATTAATGAAAATTTAGCATTTTTCAATAATTTTATCAAGAAATGATCAAGAAAATTTATTTAAACATTGCCATCAAATATGGGAGAAGATTAACTCACTATTTTCTTATGCTTATAAAATAATGGGTCGGTCACCACCTCTTATATCACTACATTTTTCATACAGAATCACTCACTAGCCCATTTCATCATTATATATATAGTTTTCATTATTTCAAAGTCCATCATTCATCTGTTATACATAATGACTCCATAACCTTATATTTAAAATATAGTTTTTTTTGGAATAATGTCATCATAAATAATTTGGATAAAAAATAATTTATTATTATGAATGTGGTTTTTTTCCATTTATGGAAAGTTATTTTTTCAAACAACAGAATAATTTGATCTTTATTCCAACAGAAGGTGACATAATTTTATTCATCTTTTGAGTTCATAAGAGAAGAAAGTAATAATATTGTATAATTTAATCCATTTGAAAAATTTATATGCAAAAATTATGACTAATAACTAATTTATTGGTGTGTATTTCAATGGTGAATAAGATTTTGTGACCCATGATTTATTGAATGTGTTAGAATATTTTATTAAATCCAAAAATGATATATTATTGTTTTGTTCTTATGAAAAATGTGTGAAATTTTCATATTTTTTGTTCAAATTATTAATATTATAAATTATATTACAGAAATATCTAATACACAGAAATACAAAATGGATAAACGAAATTTTTAATATATGTATATTTTGGACTGTACGTTGAATATGAGAATGATTTCCCTTGAATAATTTCTTTTTCTATGTATTGGAGCTGTGATGTGTGGAATAATAATGTTAAAAATTATATTATTCCGTGGATAAATTAACTACTACTTAGTCAACATCCAAGATGTTAAAATAATAAAAACATTAAAACATATTAAAGGAAAACTAATCTTTCATTAGGGTTGAAAATTTTAAACAGACGAGTATTGGTTTTGTTTCAAATTTGAAAACTTTTAATGACACGTGAATTTTTCTCAAGATGAAACTATGATGTTAAAAGACAATGTTTTGGGAAAATTAAAATTCAATATATTTTACCAATCCATCCACAAAAATATTTTTAAAACATTATCTAGTAAGGCTTTTTCAATATTTATGATGAATAAATATAAAAATAATCAGGATAATCCATGTTTTTGGTTGTATAAGTAGGATGAATTGGTATATAAAGACAAATATTATAAAAATCATTATTAATTTTAATGTAATAATAAGAATATATACAGAGATAATTATTCCATTCTATAAAAAATAATTTTAAAATTGTATTATGCCATTCTATAGAAAATATATATTTTATGATGAAAGTGAAAAACTATATTTTTTAAAATACTATAACTCTGATGAAATAATTATTATACCATCACAATTTTAAAATTATTTATCCTTATTCTTGATCTATTTTTTATAGAATGGCAAAATATATATGGTGTGAAGTTTAGAATCACATGATTAACAATATTAAATACAATAATTTTATCATTAAATAAATGCTTTTATAAGGTATATATGTAAAATATTTCACACTATTTTTTATAACATTTATATATTCAATCCTTTAAAAAGGATTAAATATTTGGAATCAATTGTTAAAATTTATGTTATATTGTAAATTTTATTTTTATTATTAAAAAATGTATTATGGTGAAATAAATATTTACTATAGTATCCGTAAAATAATGTATTGGTTAAATGGTAAAATTTAATAGCATAAAATATATAAAACCTAAATCATTAAATTGGTTGATGACATGTTTCTAGAAAACAACCATCTTCCAAATATTAATTATCAACCAATTTCTGTGTGATTGATGACACCCAAATGTGGATGGCTATAAATATAAAATCACTATTAATTAATTAATTAAAACCAAATCTCCTCATATAGAAATACCATCCCTAAATTTCCAATTTCATTTCATAAGAATTTAATTTGCTCAATTCATGAAAAAAACATATTATCCCAACTATCCCCACTTCCATGTGCTACTAATCTCACCAATTTACCAATTATAGGTTCCTAGGGTTTTTTATCAGTGAGGTGATATTCAAGAGGTATGTTTCTCAATCCACCTATATAAATTTCCATTATTCTTATATATTCTCTTCACAACACTAACTCATCAATGATAAATAATCATTGTATCATTTTTTATGTAATGATTTATTTTAGATGGAATATTTTCTTTCTACCACATTTATTTTCACTTCTTATTCAATGAAACGAATCCATTATACATGTTCTGGTGGTCCATCATCCCCTTTGATAATGATTATTTTTTATTAAAAATTACCACCATTGAGGTTGATAAAAAAATTAGGGATAAATAAGATATGAATATGTATATAAATACGTACATCATGTTATGTAAATAATATATAGACATAATATTTTTTAAAATGAAACTTATTGGTGATGGTTGGAAAATCCATCAAAATAAACTACACATATTTCATTAACGTGTAATCAAATGAAATATCCTTAAGTCAAAAATAAAAATGTTTAATGGGAGTGTTTAGATATATTTATTTCAATTAAATGAATTTTATTTCAATTTTTAGTTTTATTTCCAATTGACTAGGACATCCATGTTTATACACAACAGAACAATCTATGATATCATAAAATGAATATTTTTGAAATAATGAATATAATGAAATATTATTAAGAAATAGTTGGTAGTATTTTATAAATTGATTTTATAGGTTATTATAAATATGAATAATGTTATATAAAAAATTAAAAAAAATTAATCCATTTCGAAGGAGGTTAAAGTAAGCCAAACTAAGGAGAATTGTGATGTAAGGTGATTTCTAAACATAATTTCAGTTCATTGTGTTAAAAAATTAATTTATTATGCCATGATATAATTATGTGATTAGTTAATTATGTTTATATTATTAATTTAATTTTACATTATTTATTTATAATAAATACAAATAAAATATTAATTTTATTGAATCTATCTCCAATGCTTTGGTCTTTATAATGGACTTTGTCTAAATATTCATTCATTGAGGCATATTTTCTTGTTATTCTCCAATAATATTTTATGTGGTGAATATAATATCCCTTTTACATTTTAGAACATTTATTTATTTATCTTCAGGATTTGTTATGTTTTTTGAATTGTTATTCTTTCATGGATCATAAGATTAGACTTAATATAATGTGGTAAACAATTACCTCACAATAATATTTGAAATTGATTATGTTCATGTCTCTGATAATTAATATTCCCCTTCTTTTTTTATTTTTTCTAAAAAAATTCATTATTTTTTTTAATATTATTCTAAAATTATTGAAAATTATTTTTAAAAAATTTTGACATATTAAAATTTAATTTTAATGTAATTTTTTTTTTATTTTCAAAATGATGTATGGTGTATCCTTTCCGAAAAAATGGAATGAATTTTTTTCTAAATTATACAGCATCATAAGGGTTATAATCCATCATAACACACTAATATATTTCAATATCTTTAGTAATTTTATTAGACTATTTTTAAAAAATTATTTACAATTTCATGGTTTTTTATAAATAAGTTATTTTAATGTCAATGAAGATATTTTACTGAATAACATTTCAATTATCATAATAAAGAATATTTGTAAGAGTCAAAAAAATTTATTTAAACTTATGTATAACTGATGTAATTTTATTTTTATATCATCTATAAAATTTTATTGATTGGTTTATGATATGTTTGATTGAGAATATAATATTTATATATCATTCATCGAATTAATCTGTATGGTTTCTCATTCTGTTTATTGACTGGGGAGTTCTATTTACATTTCCTATTCTATAAAAATTAAAATATATATTTTTATGTTTCTTTTTCCCATTCAAATGAGGAATGAATTACACATAGTAAGTGATGGGTGGGGATCGCTATAGTATATTAATGCGTCGGTATGTCTCATGAGACAAACCACTTTGATTTTTGGCCAAGACCTTACCCATTTATTGGATTATTGGTTTAAATAATTGATTGTATTAGATTTATTGAAATATGCTTCAATATTATTTTATATTTGTCTTAAATTATTAATTCCATAAATATGAGAATATTTATTGTTTCCATGTGAATTTTCAATTAGTATAATATCCATTAATATGTTTTATATTTCATGTTAATATTCATATAAAATTATCTAATCATTTATTTATTCTAGACATATTAGCGAAAAGATAATAAATATATGGAATGATTTTTAATTATATAACTTGAAATAATGTTAGTTACATATTTATCATATTATTTATTGTATACATACCCCTAATGATCATATGACCTAACCACTTAATTATGTTTTATTTTTCCCTAATGTGCCAAAGAAATTATGATTGATTTGAAGGGTTATGATAGGAGATAAATTGTATTCTTAAAGTATTTTTGTGTTGTAATTTTCATTTTCATTTAAAATATATTGTTAAATAATGAATCTTTTTTATAATATTACTAAACAATTCATTCTACCAGGTTATGATCCTGAATATATTTAGACCATGCAATAATGTAACCACCAAATCATGTCTACTAGGGTAGAAGTTGTTACAGTCAGTGTCAAAAAAATCTTTGTAGAAACCATTGGAACTGGATTTAAGGGGACATATATTTTAGAAAAAAACCCAACAATTTTTTTAAATACACCCAATGAAACAAATCATATTATTTAGTTATTATTTATTCCTAAATTTTTACGTTATGTTATATATTGTTTTGAGAATATACATTATGATTCATAAAGTTATGATAAAATATAATGTATGTAATTATTTAGAAATGGTGCATGGAGGATAGAATGGGAACGGTATCAATTCATGTTATCCATTTTGGGATTGACATCATTTGAAAGATAATGATACTGGAGTTTTATTAGTGGATAGAGATGAAACAAATGAGTAAGTAATCAAATTTTAACTATATTGGGAAAACTAATCAATCTATAAACAATAACCCTAAAAATATGGAGGTTCGTGATACATAATGTGGTGTAACAATGTTACACATATTCATTTGACAAAAAAATCCTTCATTCGGTTGGACAAAAAAAAATACTAACTAAGAAATGCATAATATTCATAGAGAATATTTTTATAAAATTTGTAAGCAACGAAAGGGATAAGATTATCCTTCAAATTCATCATATATCAGAGGATTAAAATAAATGGTGGTCATTTATTCAAAAAACTATAGATTCATAAGAAATATAATTCATCAAATGAATGGATTTTAAAGAACATTTGATGGAAAAATATTTTCCTAAAAAAACAAGTAGATATGTACTTGGTGAGTAGAGGATAAATGGGGCTTGTCTTATGTAGTTATATTGATGCTAGTTTTCAGTCATTTTAGAATGATTTTATATTGATAATATTCTATGTTTCTAGTATCAACCAACGAACGATGTTATAGAAGAGATAAAAAAAGATAGTCATCGTTGATTCTATAGTAGTGTCCATGTATATTTTATAATATAATGTATCCAACAAATCTACTTGGATTCAAATCATTTTCTAGATGAATGAGGTTGTTCCTAGATGTAAATACCCAATCATATTATATTGTTGTAATAGTACAGCGGGGTCACTTGATTAATAACCATGGTTTGGAAAAAATAATATACTACATAATAATCACATATTGATTAATTTTTATTATTAGGGTGAAGTTTTAATGAATATAGTTTCCAAATTTGAATATAATGAGGGCCCCATAAATACATACTTATATCTACATAAGCATTAATATCTTGTAAAGGTCATGGTACTAAATTTTGATAGTATATTACTCTACTTTAAATAATATTATATTGTATATAGTCCTCTAAAATCATCTTTTACAAACATTTTGACTAATTATATTGATATTTTTGCATAAAAATAATTTTCTTATCAAATAATGGTTAGTCTTTTGCAGAACAATGAATATGATAAATTCCAATAAATAATTATTTCCAATAAATTTCATACTTTCTCACCACTATGAAAAGATCCCATATGTTCTATATGATCCATAATATCAAATATTTGTTCCAAAAAAGAATGATATATCTCCAGTGGTATGAAATCTATGTTCAATACATGTGAAGAGTCTGATATATACTTCCTAAATAGTTATATATGGGACTGATGATGGACTTGATAGTGGTTTTTTGGATGTAATTAGAGATATATTATCATCCCAATATGATCAATAATTTAAATGGGACCAATATACATAGGGTATAATTTCAATTTTTTCCAAAACCTCATATCCATCTCCTATGGAGAAATTCATAGAAACACATTATCAACACCTTTAAATACCATGTCACATCAATAATTATCAGTATATCTTTTCAACTGACTTTGATAATCCTCAATGTTCTACAGAATGGATCAAACCTTCTATTAATTAATTTATATATATTAGTTGAAAATAACATTATTTCTAAAACATCAATTCATATCATGGGATCAATAATTTTTTCCCCGCAGATGGATTCATAAGGATCCATCTAAATTTCACAATGAAGAATTTTATTGTAGTAAACATAAATAACGGTTGGTGTTGGTTCCAACAACCATTCATATCCAAATAATATGAACTCATCATATTATAATGTGCATGAATTGCTTTGGATACTAACCATTTGTAGGAGGATGATATGCTCTTCCAAAATACAACTCTGTAAAAAGAGCATTTTGAAGGATATTCAAGAACTATGATGTAGTCTTTAGATCCCAATTAGATGAAATCTACTGTTGTAATCCATAAAACCTCACCACTTCCATAATTTAATTAATGGAAGTATTTTATATATTGAAGTATTATATGATAATTATGATCTGTTAATAAATAGTAAGGTGATCATGTACAACCCATATATAATTATTCCCTATATATGTTTTAGGGAGTACATCAAAAAAAATCCATCGTGTCATTTTTAAATTTCTATTAGGGTAAGTGTAATGAATGAAACATCCCATTACAAAAAAATCATTATGAAAATGATGACATAAATGCATTAAGATAAAAAAATCCTCAATATCTCCCTACATTACATACTATAAAATGTATACTTCAAAATAATTAACCAACAATTACATCTAATTTGAATAGATAATTAAGAACTGCCATCTCCTTCTAACAAAAAAATTTTCAAATAAATTATGGATGAAATCCATATACAATTCGAAAACAATATCATCCCATTATTATCAAGAATAACATGAGGAACATTTTTAACTCATTTTGGTATCTCTACAGCTACTTTATGTGCCTATTTTATCTTCACATAGAAAGATGTCTAATGAGTCCACTAAAAAAGATAATATTTTCTCATTTCCTCTAGGATTTCAATATCCATCCTCTATATGTCAAGAATTATTAGATCTATTTTTATTTACTCCATGAATAAGATAACATGATACATTCGACTCAATGATCCGGCCACCAACTTCACTTTTACTGGTTGGTAATGTATTGAGCCTTCATAATCTTTAATTAGATCCAATAATCTTGTATGGCACATATTCAACTTGATCTGTTTAATTATATGTACTAAAATATTTTATAATCATTATATATACCACCAGTTTGCAGATAATGATAATGTATATATATCCTTAATGTATATTTTCCACATGTAACACCAAATAATGAGTTGGTTAATTGTTCTGATTAATAATCAATTATCATGAAACATAATCTATAAACATAAAAAAAATTATTATAAAACAATCCAATCAATTGTTGGATTCATAACTATAGAATGAATACTTTTCTATAATATATGGTAATGTAATCATAGGTGCAATGAATAATCTTCTATTCAATTCCATGAAATTTTCAAGACATTCATATGTCCAGAGGAACTCAAATTCATTATGAGTTAACACGGTCACGGGATTAGATAGTCATCAGAAATTATGCATTCAACTTCAAAAACATCACATTAAACTGTGAAAACTACATCTCTTAGTCTCCCTAGTTTGTCTAAGAAATCATTAAATAGTCATTATCTTTCATAGACCATCGGATATTCCATCTATTGAGATAATATGAATAAAAAAATTAACCTTTTTCATCTATAATTCAAACTTTAAAAAATGTTCATATAGTTTCACCATCTTTATGTTATTTAGCACAATTATCACATGAAATTAATTATTTTCCTTTATATTTGAAAATATAATAATATAATCTATATATAATTCCACAAACTAATCACGGTAATATATATAAACATTATTTACTATATAAATGATGATATATTGGGAATTAGTAAGACCGAATGGAATCACTATATACATTCAGAGTTTCCATAACATTTTCTAGATATAGTGTTGGGTATATCCTACTTTTTAACTCTCAATTGATGGTATACACAATTAGTTACATTCAATGAAATTTGTGGATCTTTATGCATTTTCCCAAATGTTTCATCAAAATGAGGAATGATATATTTAAAAAAATTTGTTATTTTATTCAACAATAAAAAACTAATGTAGAATCACATTAATCCAACTTTTGGGAGTAGAATATTTTATTCCTTAAACTAAATTGGGTTTAATCTATAGGGATTCATTGAATTTTAGGTAACACAATTTATGAGTTTGGTTGAGAACTTAGATTCGCATATTGAGGAAGACTAAGAGTTTTCTTCCCAAAATTAATCAAATGATTATTGAATGATCATAATATCAATGATGTATTGTTTATTCTAAACCATTTTAAAGAAAAACCCAAATTAATGTTAATTAAGACCCATATAGTGGATTTACAATCCATAAGAAGTTTGTAACTTTCCTTATATTGATATAAATCAATAAGTTGGTGATAAATAAAAAGGTCACATCCATTTGTCGAAAATTGAATAAAATTTATATATATAATACTAATCCATTACTATAATAAAATCATATATCGGAATTTATGAATGAAAATGTATTCAAGAATGCTATTCACACTATTTTCTACCAAAGAGGAATAATAGACAAGATATGTGATCATCATACAATTTGGGATTTTCATAAAATAATAATATCTAATATTTTGAGTTCAATCATGATACCCTTATTGATTTCTTTAGATATGCCGATATGTGTAGATATAGACTCTAATATTACATTTTTAGTTCAATATTAGATTATAGGTATAATTTCCACAACATTTTTATCACCCTAACCATTATAAAAAGTAATTTAAAAATAGCTCCCCTTTTCCCATATCATAAGAGGTTTCTGACATCATACATCACCACTAACCATTAGGTTTGGGAATTTGTTAAAATAATTACCATTATTGTTCAACATGAAGAAGTAAGGTGTGGGATGTTCATTTAGTGAATCGTTCTATCTGTCTATATTGTTATCTAACTTATTCCCAACACACCAGAAATAAATTACAGGAAATCCTTCCCTTAGTCATATAAAATATTTATGAGTCCACTGAATAATATTTCCTCTTTGATTCTTACCACAATTTTTAAATATATGAATTATCAAATACTGAACTACATGTTTTTTAGAATTTATTGAAAGTCCAGATTCATCTTCATTTCAAAACCATGAAATTGATACGTAACACCATCCTCTATTTATACCATTAAATCACATAGATCAATATCTACAATGAGACTAATGTCTCTTATGTATAAATCCTTTTTTATATTGTGTTTTAAGCCACTAAAGAATATATCAACATTGATTTATGGTTTGATTATAACACTAAACTAAATCCTTTAAATTCATTTAAACATTTATCAATATATAAAATCAAAATGTTAATTAGTTTTATTTAAATACCTGAAATCCTTATCCATATTCATATGAATTGTTCAAAGAAGTCAATTTTTTTTAAAAAAAAATTATTGACTCATCCCAATAAATTGTATCAAGTTTTTCATGTTTCCTTATATTATGAATAAGAGTCTACAACTTATCCACTTCACCATGAAAATGGAATTCAAACAAAATGAAAATTTCATGCTCCAAACTATGGAGAATGAAAAATATCATTTTAGTGATATTGATCATTTTTTCAGAAACTATTAGTAGTTCCATTGATTAAATGCATAAATTTACTCATCAATGAATCACCAGAATATTTTTTCCTACATTGAGCATTCGTAAGTTTAATATAATTCATAGCTCTATAATGTGGTATGATAATAGAAATGTAATTTTTAATTCCATCTTCCATGTGGTTTGGATTCTCAATTGGAAAATAAGTCCATTTTTTCTCACAAATCATAAAAATTATTCATCCATGTTCATACCATTAATAATAATAATTAAGAATATAGTAAGAAACAATAATATTATTATAGAACCACATAATCATGAAAATAAATTATTTGATGTTTAAATAATAACACATTCTTTAGTATATGAAATCACAGGTTAATATTAGTTTATTCATAGTCATATTTTATTATAATTATTCATGATAATTCTAAATGAGATTTTGAAATTCAAAAGTATATCGTTTGGGAGGATTCATCTCATGTGGGCATTAAGGCTTTTTTTCACTAGTTTTAGATTGATTCTAGTAAAATGTTGTGTTCTTGTGGTTGTTACACCTATGTAAATATATTTCATAACTACATCCACATACAATATTCATAAATTTATATACTTTCTTGGAAACCAATCATATTATCCTTTAACAGTATTCTAAGAAATATTCATATACATTGAATCATTGTTAGTCTTATTCTAATTCATGTCTCTAGAGAAATAATATAATTTTTCCCATTATTGTTTGCAATGGTTAATTAAACATATCCTAGGATAGAAACTATAAAATCCCAGGACTCTGATGCATAAATATGACATCATTTTTTATGAATATTAGTGATATTACATAAACGTGTGTTTGGGGAATTTAATTGTTTAGTGACATCAGAATCATTGAAATATAAGCACAAGATCATCAGTAATCTATGACATCCCCTACTAAATTCATCACAACTGGATTAATTCATATACATATCATAGATAATAAATTTTTTCATAAACAGGGGGAATGGAAATATAATAAAGGTAGAGATTAGATTCTTATTATCATTAAAAAACAGATATAGGTAAGAATAACCTAAGTATAATAGTATGATAACATGAAAATTACATTTGAAAAGTATACCCTATATATAAAAGATCACCATATTGAGTCATAGTAAAAAAATTGGATGTTCATAATTCTTAAATAATTAGTAATTAAAATAGTGATCCAAAAGAGTGTAATACTGGGATAAAGAATTGAATTTTTTTTCATAGAAATAATCATATAAAATCATATCTATATTAGTCATGGATTACTTTCATTGTTGTCATATTAGAAAAAGACCATTACAAAACCATTTTTACTCCACATTCCAACCATTTCAAAATGAACAGGGTTCCATCCTCATTCTACCCCTTAAATGCTGTACTTGGTTCACTCTTCATTCCACCAATTTCTATCTCATGAGATATATAATCCATACCAAATATATTAGTGGGAGATATAATTGAAACATATCACGTAGTGAAAATAATATTTATGTGTCCCATATATTCTTAATAATTAATTATATAATTACCTATGGAATTAAATTAGTATCATAAACCACTCATAATATTATAAATAATTCAAAATATACAGTTATCATAATCAATCCAACATATACTAGATTTTGAAAATAATATGGTTTCATAAGCAGTTATTTATGGAATAGCCTTAGGTAGTTAAACATTTTAAATAAAAACATGTCATCAAAACATACATAATTCAAGGAAAGAATACAAATTTTATCCTTGGATCATATCCCTTGAAAGTCTTATTTAACCTAAAATGATGTCATCTTAAGTGGAAACTAATATTGAAAGATCCTTTAAATTATTTTTTTGGAAAATAGCATTTATCAATTTAAGAAATCTTTATAAAACATAAAACATTTTCATACATTTTTCATTGAAAATAAAAAATAATACATATTATTTAAGATTTGAAAATAATATAAAACAATTTTTAATGATATCAAATTTAATTAAATATTTTCATTGAAAATAAATGTTGAAAAATTATAAATGATGTTTTGGAAATATATTAATACACATTTTAATATGAATCAATTGTTAAATTCATTTATTTGGAAACATCATTGGAATACTTCTAATTTATGCTTGTAAAACCATTTAAGACTACTATGGAACAAAAAAAATTCAAATCATTTTCCATGAAAATTTTCATAAAATATCATTTAAAAATATTTTCAAATTATAATTATAATCAATGGTATTTAGTGAAAAAATCATAGGATCTATAAGACTATTTTTCATAAATATTTTTTTAAAATATTTAGTACATGAAGAGAGGAATATGTGGGTAAGACATTTATTCTAATCACAATACAAGGGTTTAGTAAAATCGCTGAGTTTAATTAGAGAAGTATCATAATATTTGATTATCAGAACCATAGTAATAACAATCCTGATACACAACGTGATGTTAAAATAAAATCATTACCACTATGGTTACTCTTAATTAAATACCCCAAGAAATAATAACATTATAAAACATAAAATGAGATGATAACAAATAACTTCGTTTAACTATATATTAAAGGGGTTTTATATACCTTTATAAATTAAAATAGGTTCCTGAAAAGTCAAAAGTTATAATGAAAGAATATTGGTACAAAAATAACTTACAAATATATTATCATTTGAAACATAAACACCAAAAAATAGATATCCTAAAATATATATTTAAATATTCATAATTTTTATGAGAAGAATCATAAAATTAATTCATGTACACTATATAAACCACAACAAATAAATCATTGGTAAACATGAGATGTGCCCCATGGATGTAAAAAGTGAGACACAAATTTCATTCCATGTGTATTAAAATTTGTAGTTCATAGTAAAACATACTTTATAATAAAAATAATTTCTTTATAAATATATAAAAAAATATTCAAATATAACATCAAATATAATATTTTGTTTTGTTTTTTATTAACTTTCTATTGACAATTCAATGTTAAATGATTGTTTCTCGTATCAACCGTTGTGTTTCTAATATATGTTTTAATTTATTTATTCCTATTACATTGATCATGGTTCCATAATCTCTCTAAGTAAAACCATGATATAAATATCATATATATTACTTATATATGTATTTATGTTAATCTGTGAAATTTATTGATTGGAAATTAAATAAAATGTTTAGGGAGATGGTTAGTTGTTTCTATAGATGAATGATGCTTCCATTTTATTTTTCAATTGAAAGAACTGTAAATAAATGATTTATTATATTTAAAAAGTCATTATTATTTCATAAATAAAAATTATTTTCTTTAACCCCATCCTTAAAAAATCCAAATAAATCAATAAATATTACAGACAATGGAATGAAATTATGTGTTTTTCATATTTCATTTAATAAATTATAAGAACATTATAAATATATTAAATATAAAATATAAATAGTAGTTACATCATTATGACCAACTTTGATAGGTGGCAATGGAAAAATGAATGAAATAGGTTGGCAAGGTGGTAGTCTTCTATACACACAAATGATGATTTCATAAACTGTTTGATTAATGTATAGATTAATTAAGGCCATGTAAATAAAATAGAAATATATATTTATATTTATGATAATAATGTTATTAGTCTTTTTATAAAAATTACCTTATGGTGGATGAATAAATAAAATAAAAAATCGCTTTGATGAATGTTACCCCATCTTCATGTATCTTCCTTAGGTTTTGATATAAAAGCTTCCTAAAATGGACTTTTTCCGATTTGTAAGATTATAGGATGATGATATAGATATTTGGAGGTGATTTTTGATGGCCATGGATGAAAAAATATGTATTAAAGTGTTAATAGAAGGAGAACATTGTGATTTTATAACTGACGTGAGTTTTATTTTTTTTAAAATAGAAACAAATTCAATATTAGGGGGACAATATAATATCACGTTCCACCAACAGTGATAAAAATTAGTATATTGTTGATATGGTAGAGTGAAAAAAACCCCACATGATCAAAAGTCATTTTATTCATGTGATTACAAAGTCTTCATTTTTACTCTAGTATGTATTTATAGTTTTTTCTAACGTAACATGTATCTTTTTATTTACCTAGGTAATTTAATCATTGAGAATATGATTCAAACATGATATATATAATATAATTTATACTAACTAAATCAAAAACTTAATTGAAAATTATTATATAAAAATACACAATCAATGTAAATTTTTTAACTAAAATGCATGAAATAGGAAAATCAAGTTTTACCTTCAATCATGGTAATTAATGTTAATAGTTTTCAGTAATCAAAATACTAAATATTTAATTATACCTAGTTATATAATATATATTATAGTGGTTTTAAAAATTAAAAAACTGTATTTTTAATTATATTTACATAATATGTAGAATTCAATTTAAAAAATATCATAGACACTATGAAAAATTAGGTTTTTATAGAAAAATTGATGAAATGTTTGATATGATATTATATAAAAATTCAACAATGATAATTTATTAAATTATATAAATTTTATTAATTAATATAAAATTTATAAAATATTTCTTTAAACATAATTTATTATATAATTTAACATTAGATTTATTTAAAAAAATCAATTATTAAACAAAAAATTAGTGTTTTACACTATTCATTTAAAAGGATTAATTTTAGAGAAATCCAAAAAAACACCCTAATGAAATTATGATATTATTAATAAAAAATTAATATTTATTTTATCAAAATATTTTTTTTCAGACATTTAAATAAAATTTATTAAAAAATAATCATTGAATTATTATTTTTTTAGAAAATCGTGAATTTATCAAAAAATTATTTATCTTATTATCTAAAAACATTATTTATATTTTACCATTAATATTATTTTCAAAAATTTATGATATATATTCTTATAATTATGTCTAACACAAAGGTGATTATGTTCATGATTAATTAATAAAATTAAAATTATATCACGGTTTTGTTAAAACTCATTGTTTCATGAAATGTGGGTTATGTTAGTATTTCATGTAGTGATAGATTAACTTTGGGTTTCATGTAAAAAAATCTATCAATGAAATTTAATTTAATATAATATAATTTATTAATAAATACATGGTGTGTTAGAAGTTCCATATTTTTTGGGTGAAACCTTCTCACATCACTCATGAGATAATAAAATATATAAAAGTAATTATTTCATTCATGATGAAGTTGATAATGGTAATATGAATTTACAAATCATTTGAATAAAATAATAGCATGCATATATTTATTTAAAATCCTATTAATTTTAATAGATTTTTATTTATTTATTTGATTTTTTTAATTGAAAATATAATTTGATAATTCATATTTACTTATTATAATTACCATATCTATTAATTAAACAACCTCAAAAGGTACTAGCAAAGTTTTCAATAATTTAAAATTACTGATATTAAAAAATATATTAATTTTTTTTCATAAAATTTTTTTCTCAATAAATTCAGAAAAATCTATTTCATATAATGTTTTTTGGAAAAGATATTAAAAAATCTATTTATTGCACAAAATGGTTCTCAATTTTCTTTTAACGAAAAATTTCTAAAATGGTTTTTAAAATGAATATTTTCACAAAAAAATTTAAATAATGAATTTTAGAAATCCAATATATTACAATAATCATAAAAAATTCATAATGAATTTTTAAATATATATTTATGTGTTATAAACAAAATTATTTTTTTTAAATTCATTTTTAGAAAATTTTATGACAATTTATGAAATTTATTTTTTATATATTTATTAAAACTTTTAATAACATTTAAGTTTTTTCTAAGACAAATTATGTTTGATAATAATATTAGGAACTTGTTTATAAAAATTTCAGAATGCCAAAGAAAATATAACATTTATCAATAATTTTATCAAAAATTGATCTTGAAAATTTATTTAATCTTTTCCATAGAATTTGGTAGAATATTAATTGACTATTTAATTAAGCATATAAAATGGTGTGTCGGTCACCACCTCTTACTTCACTGTTTTTATCATCCAGAATCTTTCACCAACCCATTTCATCATTATCTGTATGTTTTTCATTATTTTAATATCCATCATTCATCTGATATAAATAATGACTCCATAAAAATATATTTGAATGATAGTATTTTTGAAATAAATACTTTATAAATAATGTATATAAAATATATTATTTCTTATTATGAATTTAATTGTTTTCCATGTTATGGATGTTATTTTTTCAAAAAAACTAATTTTATCTTTTTTTCCTTGAGATGGTAACAGAGTTTTATTCCGCTTTTGAGTTCGTAATATAAGAAATTAAAAATGTTAAATAATTTAATCCATTTAACAACTTTTATAAGCTAAATTTATATTTAATAACTAATTTCATTGGTGTGTATTTAAATGGTTAATAATATTTTGTGACCCATGACCTATTGAAAGTGTTAGGATATTCTATTAAATCCAAAAATGAGATATCATTGTTTTCTTCTTATGAAAATGTGACAAATTTTCATAATTTATCTTCAAATTAATAATATATTAGAATATAATGCAGAAATATCTCATACCATCAAATAAAAAATGGAGAAACTAAATTTGTAAGATATATATATTTTGGACTGTACTTTGAATATGATAATTAATTCCCTCAATAATTTCTTTTTCTATGTGTTGATGATGTGATGTGTGGAATAATAATGATAAAAATTATATTGTTCCATAGTTAAATTAACTAGTTGTTAGTAAAAATCATAGATATTAGAATAATAAAAACATGAAAATATATTAAAGGAAAACAAATCATTCATTATATTTTAAGAAATATGAAAATTTTTGATGACACATGAATTTTTCTCAAGATGAAGATATGATTTTAAAAGACAATGTTTACAGAAAATAGAAATGCAATATTATTTTCCCATCTATTCTCAAAATTAATGATGAAACATTATCTAGTGAATATTTTTCAATATTTATGATGAATAAATAAGAAAATAATCAGGTTGATCCATGTTTCTAGTTGTATAAGTTAGACGAATTGGCACAAAAAGGGGAAAATTATATGAATCATTATGAATAGTAAAGAAATAATAAGAATATATAAAGAGATCATTAATATAATTTGTGATGAAAAATAATGAAGGGAGTGCCGACAATCCCCAAAATTTTTTATTTTTCAAAACATGAATATCATTTTTATATTAATATTATATATATTTTTATAACACCCTGATATTTTAAAATAACAATATGTTCGATAAAATATGTTACAAAGAACATGATGCTTAAGTGAACAACGAAATATTATTATTTTAGCAATAGAATTATATATTTTCCATTAAATTATATGGTGTGAATAAGATTAACTATAATATGAAATGAATATGATCTTAATATTCAATAAAAAATTAATTTAGCTTTGTAAATGACCACATAATTTTAATTAATGTAATTTTATTCTTCAAATATATATCTTCTCAAAAAAAATATTGTTATTAATTTCCATGATAAACTAAATATAAAAATCTTATAAACAGTTATAAAATGTATTAAAAAAGAATCATTTTTTGGCTCATCATGTCAAAATTATCTTATGGTATTTTTTTGAATTTTATGAAAATGATAAAGTTTACTGTAAAAGTGAAAAACAATTTTTTTAAAATACTATAACTATGATGAAATTTTAATTATACCAACATGATATTAAAATTATTTACCTTATTCATGAACAATTTTTTTTGTGGAATGACATAATACATATGGTGTTAAATTTTGAAACACGTGATTAACCATATTGAATACCACGATTTTAACATTAAATAAATTTTTTTAAGAGGTATATATGTATAATATTTCAAATTAATTTTTATATAATTTATATATTCAATCGTGTTAAAATGATTACATATTTGGAATCAGTTTTTCCATTTTTTTTATATTTTAATTTTTATTTTTATTCCTAAAAAATATATTATGGTGAAATAAATATTTAATATAGTATCATCAAAATAATTTATTTTGTATATGGTAAAATTTAAAGGCATAAAATAAATAAAAACTTAATAATAAAATGGGATGATGACATGATTTTAAAAAACAACCATCTTCCAGTTATTAATTATAAACCAATTTTTGTTTAAATAATTACCCTCAAATGTGTATGGCTATAAATATAAAATAACCATTAATTAGTTAATAAAAACCGAATCTCCTCATATAGAAATAGAAGCCCTCACTACCAAATTTCTCCTTACAAGAATTGAATTTACTGAAATCATAAACAAGTCATATTATCCCAACTCTCCCCACTTCCAAGTGCTACTGATCTCACTAATTGACCAATTACAGGTTCATAGGGTTGTTTATAAATGATGTGATATTCAAGAGGTAACTTTCTCAATCCACCTATATCAATTTCTATTATTATTATAGATTATCCTCAAAACACTAACTCATCAATGATTTATAAACCCAGTATCAATTTTTGATTTAATTGTTTATTTTAAATTGACTATTTTTTTCTACTTCATTTATTTTCAATTTTTATACAATGAAACGAATCCATTATCCATGTTCTGGAGGTCAACCATCTCCATTGATAATGATTAATTTAATTAAAAGTTACAACCATTGAAGTTGATAATAATTTTTTTGGGTTAAATAATATATTAATAAGTATATTATAACTTACATCATGTGATGTAAATAATATATAGACATGATATTTATTATAATGAAACTTGTTGATGATAGTTGGAAACCCCACTGAAATAAACTACACACTTGTCATTAACGTGTAATCAAACAAACTATCCATGTTTCAAAGAGAAAGATGATATAAGGGACCATTTAAAAATATTGATTTCCATTAATATAATTTTATTTCAATTTTTAGTTTTATTTCCATTTGACAAGAACATCTATATTTAAACACAATAGAACAATTTGATGATACCATAAAACTAATACATTTTAAATAATGAATATAATGAAATATTAATAGCATAAAGTTGGTAATATTTTATAAATTGATTATATATGTTATTGTAAATATGAATAATGTTATATAAAAATTTTAAAAAAAATTAATCCATTGCAAAAGTGGTTAAAGTATGAAAAACTAAAGGGAAGTGTGAGTTAAATTTATTTCTATACATAATTTCAATTCATTTGGTTAAAAATAAAATTAATTTATTATGCCCTAATATTATTATGTGAGTAATTAATTTTTATTATATTATTAATTTTACTTTACTTTTTTATATTTAAACTAAATACACATAATATATTATTTTTATTGAAGCTCTCCCCAATATTATGATCTTTATAATGGACTTAGTCTATATTTTCATTCATTGATGCATATTATCAGGTTATACTCTGATATTATTTTATGAGGTGTATATAATACACCATTTACATTTTAGAACATTTATTTATTTATCATCAGGATATTTTGTGTTTTTTAAATTGTTATTCTTTCATGGCTCATATGATTAAACTTATTACACAGTGGTAAAGGATTACCTCACAATCTGATTTAAAATTATTTATCTTTAAGTCTCTACTAAGTAATATTTTCTTTCATTTTATTTATTCAAAAAATATTTTAACAAATTTTTTTAATATTCTCCTATAATTATTGAAAATTATTTATAAACTTGTTTGACTAATTAAAAATTAATTTGAATGTATTTTTTTCATTTTCTGAATGAGGTACTTTGTATCCTTTCCTAAAAAATGATTTTTTTTTCAAAATTATACTGCATGAGAAAGGTTCTAATACATCATAACACATTAATATATTTCAACATCATTTATAATTTTATTAGTCTATTTTTAAAAAAATATTTACAATTTCATGGTTTTTTATAAATTAATGATTTAAATTTCAATGAAGATATTTTACTGAATAACATTTCAATGATCATAATAAAGAATATTTATGTGTCAAAACAATTTATTTGAACTTATGTATATTCGATTTAATTGTATTATTATATAATCTATAAAATTATATTTATTGGTTTATGATATGTTTGATTAGAATATAATATTTAGATATCATTCACCAAATTTATCTGAATGTTATGTCATTTTTTTTATTGATTGGGGAGTTCTATTTAGATTTCTTATTCTTTAAATTTAAGAATTAATATTTTAATGATGTTTTAACCCATTTAAATGAGTGATGAATTACACATAGTAAGTGATGGGTGGGTCTCGCTATAGAATCTTGATGTGTCAGTATGTGTAATGTGACAAAACACATTGGTTTTTGGTCAAGGCATTACCCATTTGTTGGATTATTGGTTTAAATCCTTGATTGTATTAGATTCATTGAATGATCCCTCGATATTATGTTCTATTTGTATGAAATTATTAATACCATAAATATGATATTATTTATTGTTTCCATGTGAATTTTCGATTAGTATAATATCCATTTATATATTATCTATTTCATGTTAATATTAAAATGGAATTACTTGATCATTTATTTATTCTAACCATATAAGGGAAAAGATATTGAATTTATAGAATGTTTTTAAATATATAACTTGAAATAATGTTAGTTACATATTTTTTATATCCTTTATTGTATACATACCCTTAATGGTCATATGTGATGACCACTTTATTATGTTTTATTTTCCCCGATATGCCCAAAAGAATATTAGGATTGATTTGAAGGGCTATGGTGGAAGATAAATGGTGTTCTTAAAGGATTTTTTTGTGTTAGATTTTACATTTAATTTAATATTTATTGTTAAATAATGTATCTTTTTTTGAATATTACTAAACAATTTAGTCTATCAGGTTTTGATTCCAAATATATTTAGACCATGCAATAATGTAAACACCAAATATAGTATACCATGGATGAATTTGTTATAGTCAGTATCAATGAAATATTTATAGAATCCATTGAAACTGAATTTAAGGGAACATATTTTATAGAAAAATACCCAATCATTTTTTTTAAAATACACCTAATGAAACAAATCATATTATTTAGCGATTATTTATACACAAATATTTATGTTATGTTATATATTGTTTTGAGATTATACATTATGATTCATAATGTTATCATAAAATATATTGTATGTAATTATTTAGAAATGGTACATGAAGGATAGAATGGTAACCATATGAATGCATGGAATCCATTTTGGGACTGACATCCTTTGAAGGATGATGAGACTGGAGTTTTATCTGTGGCTAGAGATGGAGAAAAATGTAGAGGTAAACAAATTTTAACTATATTGGAAAAAATAATCATTTTAAAAACAATAACCCTACACATATGCAGCAGCATGACACACAATGTGGTGTAACAATGTAACAGATATTTATTTGGAAACAAAATCCTTCACTCAGTTGGACTAAAAATCTAGTTTGAACTTAGAAATGGATAAGATTCATAAAGATTTTTTTATTAAATTTGTAAGAAGAGAAAGGGGTGATATAATCCTTCAAATATATCATATATCATAGGATTAAAATCAATGGTGGTCATTTTTTTTCAAAAAACTACATATTTATAAAAAATATAATGCATCAAATGAATGGATTTTAAGAACATTTGACGAAAAAATATTTACCTAAAAAACAAGTAGATATATCCATGGTGTATGGAGGATACATGGGGATAATATTATGTAGTTATACTGATGATAGTTTTCAAACATTTTCGCAATGATTATATGTTTATATTATTCTATGTTTATAGTATGAACCAAGGAGAAATGAGATAGAATAGTAAAAAGAAGATAGTCATCGCTGATTCTATAGTAGTGTCAATGTATATTTTATAATATTATGTATCCAATTAATCTAATTATATTCAAATCATTTTCTAGATTCTTGTGGTTGTACCTAGAAGTAGAGAACCTATCACACTATATTGTAATAATAGTATAGGAGTTTCACTTGAAGAATAACCATGGTCAAGAAAAAATAATATACTCTATAATAATCACATCTTTATGGATTTTTCTTATAGGGTTGATGTTTTAAATAATATAGTTTCCAAATTTGAAAACAGGCAATGCCCCTTAAATACATACTTATATCTAGAGAATCATGAATATCATGTGAGGGTCAGGGTACAAAAGGATGATATTAGATTATTCTAGTTCACGTGAGATTGTATTGCATATGGGCCTCTAAAATAAACTTTTACAAACATTTTTACTAATTGTATTCGTATTTTTTAGTAAAAATAATTTTCGTAATAGATAATGGTAATTCATATTCACCATAAAGATTATGATAAATTAAAATAAATAATTATTACCAAGAAATTTTATACTTTATCATCAGTATAAAGAGATCCAATAAGTTCAATATGATCCATAATATCAAATATTTGTTCCATAAAAGAATGATATTTCTTAAGTGGTGTGTGTCTATGTTCAATAAATGTGAATGGTTAGATATATACATCCTCGACAATTAAATATAGAACTAATGATGGACTTGAGAGTGGTTTTTTAGAAGTAATGAGAGATAGATTACCATCCTAATAAGATAAATAATTTAAATGGGACTAATATACATAGGTTATAGATGAATCTTCAAGAATCTCATATCCTTATTCTGTGGAATAATTCATCAAAACACATTGTCAACACCATTAAATTCTATGTCACATCAACAATTATCAGCATATATTTTATACTGACTATGGTAATCATTAATGTGCTACAAAATAGATCTAACCTTCTATTCTTTTATTCATATATATTATGTGACAATAACATTCTTTCTAAAACACCAATCCATAATGTTTGATCACTAATTTTATTACAATTTATGGATTCATAAGGATCCGTCTAAATTCCCCATTGAATGATTTTATTCTAGTAAAGATAAACTAAAGGTGGGTATCGATTCCAACAACCTTTCATAACCAAATAATATGAACTCATTATATCATCTTATGCTAGAAATGATTGAATACTTTCCATTTGTAAGATGATGAAACAGTTTTTCCAAACTTAACTCTGTATCAAGAGCATACATAAGGATATTCAAGAATAGTCAGATAGTCCTTAGCTCCCAATCAGATGATATAAAATTTTGTACTCCATAAAGCCTCACCACATTAAAAATTTATGTAATGGAAATATGATATAGATGGAAGTATTATATGATAATTATGATTTTTTCATACATAGTAAGGTGATAAGGTAAAACCCATATAAAATTATTCCCTCTATATTTCTTATGGATTCCAACAAAAAAATCCAAGGTTTCATTTTCATATTTCCATTATGGTATGTGTAATGGATGAAACATCCCATTGCATATTTTTTTCATCCTAAAAATGTAGACATACAATAAATTGAGATAAAAAATCATTAATATCTATCCTCATTATGTACCATAAAATGTATACTATAAAATAATTAACTATCCTTTACATCTAATGTGAAAAGATAATTAAGAACCACCATCTTCATTTGACAAAAAAAAAATTCAAATAAATTATGGATAAAACAAATAAACATTTCCAAAACAATATCATCCCATTATTATCATGGTTAACATGAGGAAAATTTTTAACTCACTTTTTTATTTCTACAGCTTATTCATGTGCCTATTTAATCTTCACTTAGATAGATGGATATTGATTCAACTAAAAAAGATAATATTTTCTCATTTACTATAGGATTTCATGATCCATTTTTTGTAAGTAAAGAATTATGGGATTTATTTTTATTTACTCCTTGGATAAGATAACATGATACTTTCAACTCAATGATTCTTCCACCTAGTTCACATTGCCTGGTTGGTAATGTATTTGGCCTTCATAATCATTAATTAGATCCAATCATCTTCTCTGGAACATATTCAACTCTATCTATTTGAAAATATGTACTAAAAGATTTTATAATCAGTTTATATATCACTCATTTACACATAACGATAATGTCTCGATGTCCTTAATGAATATTTACCACATGTAACCTAAAATAATGAGTTGGTTAATTGTTCAAATTAATATTCAATTATCATGATGCATAATCTATAAAAATATATTTCTTATTATAAAACATTCCAATAAATTATTGGATTTATAACAATATAATGAAATCCCTTATCTACTATATGGTAATGTAATCATAGGTGCACTGAAAAATATTCTACTCAATTCCAGGAAATTTTTTATGACATTTATTTTTCAAGAGGATATTAGATTCCTTATGAGTTAACAAGGGCTGAGGATTCAATTGTCATCAGAATTTATTCATTAATCTTAGATGATGGAACATTAAACTAAGAAAACTACATCTATTAGTCACCATAGTTAGTCTAGAAAATCATTCAATATTCTTCATCATTAATAGATGTTCAGATATTCCATCTATTGACATAATTTGAATAAAAATATATCCTTTTTTATCCATAATTCACACTTTATAAAAGTTTCTTATAGTTTCACCATCCTTATGTTCTTTAGTAAAATTATCAAGTGGAATTAATTGTTATACATTATATTGGAATATATAATAATATAATCTATATAGAAATCCACAAACTGATTAAGGTAATATCTATTGACATTATTCACTAAATACATACTGATTTATGGGGAATTAATAAGACTGAATGGAATCACAATATACATTCAAAGTTTCCATTCCATTTTGTAGATATCGTATTAGGTATATCTTCCTTCCTAACTCTCATTTGATGGTATATAAAATTAATGAGATTCTTTGAAATTTATTGAACTTTATTAATTTTCACAAAAAAATCATCAACATGGGTAATGAGATATTAATACAAATTTTTTATCTAATTAAATATTAAAAAAACTACGTTATAATCGCATTAATCCAACTTTTTTTACTAAAATTTGAAATCGTACACCCAATATTACAAAATTGTCCAAATGAATCCCTTTTTTGTGTTTTATAGGAATAAAATATTTTATTCCTTCAAGTAAATTGGGTTTATTATATAGAGACTCATTGAATTTGATGTGAAAAAATTTATGATTTCAGCTAAGAACTCGAATTCACATGTTGCAGAAGACTAATGAAGACTTCAAAAAACTCATCAAAAAATTATTGAATGATCAGAATACCATTGATTTCAAGTTTATTCCATACCATTTTAATGAAAACCCCATAATTAATGTTAATTAATACCCTTATAGTGGATTTGAAATCTATTAAAATTTTGTAATTTTAATCCTATTGATATAAATCAATAGGTAGGTGAGAAATATCAAATGTCACATCAGATCGTCGAAAAATGAATAAAATTTTTATATAGAATACTAATCCATTCCTATAATGAAATCATATATTGGTAGTGATGAATTTAAATATATTCTAGAAGCCTATTCACACTATTGTCTAACAGAGACGAATAATAGACATGATATGCGATCATCAAACTGTTCGGAATTTTTTTTAAATAATCATATCTAATATTTTGAGTAGAATCCTGATACCATTATATATTAATTTAGATATCAAGGTATTCATAGATATAGACTATAATTTGACATTTTTAGTTCAATATTGGATTACAATTATACCATTCAAAATATTGTTATCACACCCATCATTAGATAATGTACTTGAAAAATAGTTCCCATTTTCCCATATCCTAAGTGGTTTCTGACATCAAGCATCACCACTAACCCTTGGGATTGGGAATTTTTTTTCATAATTACCATTATCATTCCACTAGAAGAATTAATATGTGGGTTATTCATTCAGTGAATATTTCTATCTTTATACATTGTTAGATTACATATTTCCAACACACCAGTAATCAATTACTTGACATCCTTCCTTTATTCAGATAAAATATGTAGCAGTCCACTGAATAATATTTCCTCTTTGTTTCATACCACAATTTTTAAATATTATAAATATCAAATACTTACCTCCCGGGTCTGTAGAATTTTTTTAAACTCAAAATTCATTTTCTTTTCAAAACTTTGAAATTGATACATAACAAAAACCTCTATTTATACCATTAAATCACATAGATCAATATCAGCATTGAAACTAAAGTTTCTTTTGGATAACTCCCTTTGGATTCTGGTTTTTATACCACAAAAGAATATATCAACATTGATTTATGTTTTGATTATAATACTAAACTAAAACCTTGAAATTAATTTACAATTTTACCTACATATAAAAACCAAATAATCATTTGTTTTCTATAAATCCCAGAAATCCTTAACCATATTCATATGAATAATTCTTGGAAATTAATTTATGAAAATTAGGGTTGTTAACTTATTGCAATTAATGGTATCAATTTTTTTATATTTCCTCATATTGTGGATAAGAGTTTACAACTGATCAACATCACCATGAAAAGGGAAGACAAACAAAATGAAAATTTCATACTCCAAAGAATAGAGAATAAAAAATATCATTTTAGTGATGTTGATCATTTTTTTCAGAAACTATTAGTAGTTCCATTAAATGTACGAATAAACTTACTCATCAAGGACTCAGTAGAATATTGTTCCATACATTTCTCATTCTGATGTTCTATATGATTCATAGCAGTAGAATGTGGTGTGATAATATAAATGTAATTTTTAATTCCATCTCCCATATGGTTTGGATTTTAAATAGGAAAATTTTTCTGTTGTTTTTTGCACTAATCATTAAAATTATTCATTCATGTTCCTATCATTAACAATAGAAAATTAGAATATTGTATGAAATAATAATCTTATTATAGAACAACATAATCATGAAAATAAATTATTGGATGTTTAAATGATAACAAATTCTTTAGTATATGACATCATAGGTTTATATTATTTCATTCATAATCATATTCTACTTAAATCAATCACAATTATTCTTAATGAGATTGTGAATTTCAAAAGTATATCACTCGTGAGGTGTCATCTCTTATGGGCATTAAGGATCATTTCTTCACCAGTTCCTGATTGAGTCTAGTAAAATAAGGTGTTCATGTGGTTGTTATCCCTTTGTACATCTAGGATAGAGCCACATCCACATACAATATTCATAAATTTATTTAATTTCTTGGAAACAACTCATATTATCCTTTGAGAATATTCTATGAAATTTTTATATACCTGGATTCATGGTTGGTTTTATTATTTTTCATGTCTATAGGGAAATCATATATTTTATCTCATCCCTGTTTTCTATGGTTAATTAAACATGTACTTTTATACCAACTATAAAAACCCATGCTTATCTGGCATAGATATGACAACATTTTTTATAAATATTAGACATATTACATATACATTGGTTTGGGAAATTTAATTGTTTAGTGACATTGGAATCATTGAAATATAAGCACCAGTTCATTAATAATCTTTGCTATACCCCACTACATTCTTCATAAATAGATACATTTTTATACATATCACCAATAATAAACTTTTTCCTAACATGGTGGAATGTAAATATAAGAAAGGGGAGATTAGAGGCCCTATAAGGGTAAAAAAGTGTGATATGTAAGAATAACCAGAGTATAACAATATGATAACATGATAATTACATTTGAAAAGTATACCCTATATATACAAGATCACTGTATTGAATAATGGTAAAAAGAATTGGCAGTTCATAGTACATGAATCATTAGTAATTTAAATAGTGATCCAGAAAGCGTAATATTGGGTAAGGAATTGAATTTTTTTAGATAAATAAGCAAATAAAATCATTTACATATTGGGAATAGCTTACTTCCATGGCCATCACAGTTTCCAAAGGCCATTACAAAACCATTTTTACTCATCATCCCAACCATTTCATAATGAACAGGGTTATATCCCCATTATACACCTTCAATGTTGCACTTGGTTCACTCCCAATTCCATCAATTTCTATCTCATGAGATATTTAATCCTTACGGAATATATTAGAGGGAGATTGTCACGACCCATCCTCGGGGCTCAAGTCATGAATACCCCAAGCCCACCTTCCATAGGCCAGGGGCTGGAAACTAACACCGAAGTCGTAAATCCCGGTAAAAGGGAAGGAATTGCATTTATTAAAGTAAACAAACACAACCGAGTACTCAAGTGAAGTAAGCACTAAATAAAAATGAGTACAAGAGTAAGTGCTGGAAATTAAATGGGCCAGTATACAATCCAAACTGAAAGTACAGTACAATTGAGAAAGAAATTACAACAGCTGTAAAGTAAAGCAGTAACCACCGAGTCATCCTCCGGGAATCCCACCTGAAGGGTGGGTACAAATGGTCTCATCGGTACCTCGGGTCTGTCCGTTCACTCCGTGTACGTCCCGTCTGGTGGTCCATCAAAGGATATTGTCCATCTCCTCAAGCCTCAACCACGATTAGTGTTGTCCATCATCTACAACCAACAAAACATAGTGCGGGCATTTCCCATGCAGGGGTGAGTATAACGATACTCAGTAGAGACCCTAAGACTTCCGAAGGTCTCCCAGAATCCATGAAGGATAAACCACAAAGGAAATATACAAACACGAAGTATCAACCAAATATACTTAGGTATATTCCCATACATATACCTAAGTCATCAATCTCAGTTCGACTCCAACATCCGAGCCCATGCAAAATCTGGTCCACACAGGAAAGAAGTCAATCACATCAATGATAATGATTGAAAGATGGAACTCGTCTCACACAGGTATACAAATTTATAAGAGAGGTGGAGATGATTAGTTAAAGCCTCCGAATCATCTCCTCTATTGAACCCACATAGGATCAAAGTACAGAAGTCATCGCTGCCGAACCCACATAGAATCCAAGTACATTAACCATCACTGCCGAACCCACGTAGGATCCAAGTATAGTCGTCATCGCTATCGAACCCAAGGAGGATCTAAGTATAGTCGTCCTCGTTGTCGAACCCATGTAGGATAAAACTACAGTCATCATCATCATCGAACCCACAGAGGATTCCAGCACGGTTGTCGTCACAATCGCATCCAGCTCAAGGGTTCTCGCACACAGCATTCTCGATTCTGGGAGGGTCCGCTCCTTGAGTAAAGGGGTCGATACATCAATAGTCACTAAGTCTAGAGTTGATGTATCCAAAAGTTCGACCTCGTCAATAGGAACTCAACACGATAGATGGCACGTCAATCGGACGCCCGGTCTGAGAGATATTGGCCTTTTCATTCTAGGGACCTGGTTGGAAATATGCTCGTTCCAAACCCGGTCATTTACCAAAGTTGTCCAAAACTCACTTAGAGTATAGAAAAAGGAACTCCTCGTCGATAGGGTCCCAGTGTTGTAAACGGTGCATCTATTGGACGCACGGTCTTTAAGTTATTCACGTTTAAGTGAACAATGGGTCCGGCCCATTAAGCCCAGTGGGCTGGTAGGTCGGGACACCCAGTTTTGGTGGGTCCGACCTAGTAGGGGTTTTGGACCAGCCTGAAGATTCGTGGAGCCCGTCCTAAAGGGCGCGGCCGGGCACGACCTGGCCTGGCAGGGCACGGCCCAGCCCGGCCGGGCACGACCTGGCCCGGTCGGGCACGGCTCGGCGGGGTGCGACTCGGCTGGCTCGGCCCGAAGGCTGAGCGGTCTGCGGTGGGGGCGCGACCCCCATGGCTGCCCGAACTAGCAGCGCCAAGCGGCGCCACGGCCTTGGTTTGCCCGGCCGGCCGACGGGCCAGCCGGTCCTTCCGCCGAAGCATCCCGCAAAGCAGGTCACGGTTCCCACTGCACAGCCTGTGCGACGTTGTCGGCTTCCTCCGCCACGACCTACACTGGTCGTGGCTCCACATCCCTGGCATGGCACGACGGCACCTTGATTCCTCCGCAATGGCCCTCTTGGGCATGGCTTTTCTTAGCGTGTGCGACGGTGGCCCTTGCGCCGCCGGTCTCTTCCACGTTCCGCCTCTGATCGTTGATTCTAAAAAGATCATGATCCGGCGGAGGGTCGTCGGGTCATGTTCGTTCGGCCCGCGCCCTCCGCGTTAAGCGATAGCAATAGTCCGTGACAATAAAGGTTAAACAATGACGAAACGAGGAACAAATTTAATCCATTAAAATTGAACATAACCCCTACCTCGATAATTGACATCGCATGTCAGGCGTCGCGAAACACGGCGTCACTGGAATAGAATTCGTAGGTGATGTCGGAGTGCATCCGAGGTGGAAGCGGAGTCTCATCACTTTTCGTGGAGAAGATAATGGTTGGCACATCATCGTTCTTCGTGGAATTGGCGTTCTTCGTCGAAGAAGTCACCATTCTTCGTCGGAGGGTCGGTGTTCTTCCCCAAAAACTCAAGAGCTCCCACACAAAAAAATCCTCCCCCAAAATAAAATAATAAGCTACATTATTATTTTATTTAACACAATCCATTTCAAATTCAAACATTCAAACCACCTTATTAATTAAATGTGTTGGAAATTAATTAAAGAGAGGGAGAGGAGGTGAAAGATCACATAAATTTTGGGAGAGTTGTCAACATTAAACAAGGGTGTTTAATGGAGGGTTTAAGGGAGTTATTTGGGGAGTTTAAATAGGGTTAAGGGAGATAAAAGGTTGGGGCTCATTTGGGCCCCACCTCTCATTTATCCACACATGGGAAGTTGGGTGGTTGTGGGCCCCACCAACAACTTCCCATGGGAGGGTTTAACTTCCAAAGTCATAAAATAAAATTTTTATAACAATTTTATTTATTTTAAACTAATTCCCCAAATAATAATTCTCAACCTGCTTAAAACGCAACTGCGGTAAAGGTCCCCTTAAGCATTTTCTAGAGCTTCGAGTTCATAAGTGCCCTCAGATTTCAATTCTGAGCACCTGTTCAAAAGATAGAAAACCCGCTCGTTCATTTACTGAATGTACCCAAGCTAAACTTCGGAAATTGATTTCGGGCACACCGGGCCTCGGAATCAAGTGTCATCAAGAAGCCACAGACTCGTAAAATTCCAAAGTATTTAAGAAAAAAAATTCCTTGAAATTTCTAGGTCATTAAATTACTCCCACCCCATGGATTTACGTCCCCGTAAAGCTACAACATAAACTAGGGAAACAAATGGGGGTATTGTGCATGAATCTGATCCTCTCACTTCCATATTCTCTCCTGGAGGTTCCCGTGCTGCCAGTGAATGTGCACTAGAGAAATCAACCATCCACATAGGACCTGATCCTATCGATCCTCAATCTCCACTTGGACCTCCGTGAATGTAGCCCTGTCATCAATGTCCAGCTCCACATGGTCAATGATGTGGGTCGGGTCATGCACGTATCTCCTCAGCTGGGATACGTGGAAGACGTCATGCACCCGGTGCAACTGAGGTGGAAGGGTCAGGCAGTAAGCCACCTCTCTTACCCTGCTGAGGACCTGGAAAGGTCTGATGAAGCGTGGAGATAACTTGCCACCCCGGCCAAATATCTGTAATCCACGTTGAGGTGAGACCCGTAAGAAAACGTGGTCGCCATCCTCAAACTCCAGTGGTCTTCATCTCCTATCAGCATAGGAATTCTGTCTGCTCTGTACAATCCTCATCCACTCCTGGATGATCTGCACCTTCTCCGTCGTAGCATGAACTATCTTTGGTCCTACAAGTGCTAACTCCCTAGGGTCAGTCCAGAATAGAGGTGATCTGCAAGGTCGACCGTATAGTTCCTCGTATGGTGCCATCCTGATGGTGGAGTGGTATTTGTTGTTGTACACAAACTCCACCAAGGGTAGGTGATCCTCCCAGCTGCGACCAAAGTCAAGGACACATGCACAGAGCATGTCCTCGAGATTCTAAATGGTCCTCTCTGTCTGACCATCCATCTAAGGATGAAAGGCAGTGCTCAGGCATAGCTGCGTCCCAAATTCCTCCTGAAACCCCTTCCAAAGTCGGGATGTAAAGCAAGTGTCTCGATTATAGATGATATACGATGTAACACCATGAAGTCATAAGATCTCTTGAACTTAGAGGCATCCCAAGATATCTACTGATCCCTGATCTCTAATCAGAAGGAAGTGTGCCGACTTGGTGAGTCGATCGACGATCACTCAGATAAGTCGTGTCCCCTGGATGTACGTGGAAGCCCCATCACGAAATCCTTGGATATCCCATCCCACTTTCACTTCGGAACCTCTAAGGGTTGTACCAAGCCTGCTGGCACCTGGTGCTTCGCCTTCACTTACTGGCAAGTGAGGCATCGTGAAACGAACTCTACTATAGCCTTCTTCATACCTGGCCACCAGTGCTGTCTTCTGAGGTCCTGGTACATATTCTCCACTCCATGGTGTACCTCTAGAGGGTAAGTGTGAAAATCCATTAGCACTTCCTCCGACAGTGAAACTGGTACCACGGTACGTCCCCTGAAGAGAATGATGTGCTCTCCTCCTTCAGAAAATCCATCAGACGCCTGCGCTGTGGAAATATGAGCATGTCGCGTCTCACAGTCAACGTCTCCATGTTGTGCCTCTCTAACCCACTGAAGTAGTGTAGGAGTGACTGTGAGGAAATGTAGAAAGACTGCCCCATCTCTATCCATGGAGGATATCTACAAAGAGGCTAACTGCTTCGTCACCTCTCCAAGTAGTTGAATGCTCGATCTCTTGCTGAGAGCATCAGCTACTACGTTCCCCTTCCCAATAGTATAGACTATCTCAAAGTCATAGTCCTAGAGGAACTCGATCCATCACCACTATCTCAGGTTCAGGTCCTTCTGCGAGAAAATGTACCTGAGACTCTGGTGGTTAGATTAGACTGTAAAGCACTCGCCCATAAGATAGTTCCACCACATCTTCAAGGCGAAGACCACTGCTGCTAACTTCAGGTCATGGGTAGTGTAGTTTTTCTTGTGCTACCTCAACTTCTTTGAACCATAGGCGATCACTTCCCGCTCCTACATCAGGAAACACCCGGGTCTGGTCTCTGATGCGTTGTAGTAAACCACGTACCCAATTCCCTACTCTGGTAGCCTCAAGATGGGCGCACTGGTCAATCTCTGTCTCAGCTCCTCAAAGCTCTACTGGAATCTATCTGACCACACGAAGGGTTTCCCCTTCTTCGTCAAAGCTGAAAGTGGTGTTGCAACTCTGGAGAAGTCTGGCACAAATCTCCTATAGTACCCAGCCGGACCTAGGAAACTCCGCACCTCCATCACGCTCCTGGGTGGCTCCAAAGAAAGTACTGCCTCGATCTTCGCAGGATCCACTCCAACTCCCACATCCGAGTTGACGTGCCCCAAGAATTGAACCTCTCGAATCCAGAGTTGGAACTTCGAGAGCTTACCATAAATCTGGTGCTCTCGGAGTGTGTCCAGTACAACACGTAAGTGGTAGGCATGCTCCTCCTCAGTAGTCGAGTGAATTAGTATGTTGTCGATGAATAATACGAAAAAACAATCGATTTAAGGTAGGAAAATCATGTTCATGAGACTCATGAACACTGCTGGTGCGTTGGTTATGCCGAAGCGCATAACCAGGAACTCGTAGTGGCCATACCGACATCTGAAATTCGCCTTCTGCACATCCTCATCTCGAAATCTGAGCTGATGATAGCCTGACCTGAGGTCTATCTTCGAGAACCATCGTGATCCCTTGATCTGATAAAAGAGGTCATCAATCCTTGGTAGTGGGTACTTTTTCTTTACGGTCGCCTGATTCAGGCGACGGTAGTCGACACATAGTCATAATCTCTCATCTTCCTTCTTGGCGAATAAAATTGGAGAAGCCCAGGGTGAAACACAGGGTCGGATGAATCCCTTTCCCTGTAAGTCCTCCAGTTGTACCCACAGCTCACGAAGCTCGGAGGGATCCATCCAATATGCTAGAGTAGATATCAGTGTTGTCCTGGGGTATAGGTCAATGTAGAAATCTCCCTCTCTATGAGGAGGTAGTCCTGGAACGTCGTTAGGAAAAACGTCTGCATACTGATCCACCACAACAGGAAAACTCGGACTCCGCACATCAACCAGTCCTAGGATGAGACTAGCCAACAGATGTGTGATCGGCTGCCCTCCCTTCTGTGTAAGTCCATCCTCTGCTGCAAAGGCTCCCTTCTCGCCGGTGAAGGTGAACATGCTCCCATCTGTGCGGACACACCACACTTTGTGCCTAATACAGTCGATCTGGGCATGGACTATAGATAACCAATCCATGCCCAAGATGACGTTGTAAGGCCTCGACACCTCTACAAGAAGATCCCATCTGAAGCTCTCACCTCCTATCGTAAGCTCACACTGTCGGCACCAGTGCGTAATCATCGAGTATGCTCCCGTTGGTGTCTCTAGCCGTAAGGATCAAGCCAACTGCTCCGTCGGAATCTCCGAGCTTTGAACAAAGGCAGCGGCAATAAAATAATGACTCTCTCCTGTGTCTATAAGAACTGTCGCAAAGGTGTATTATACATAGAGAGTACATCGAATCATCTTAGGTGCATCGTGGTCGTAGGCCTCGACTTCCTAGAGCTGAGCCTGTCCATGTTTTCCAACTCCCTGTGGTCAGGGTGGTCCTCCTCGGGGTGGTGGTGGTATAGCCTCGAAGCGTCGTCCACCACCCACTGCTCGGCCAGCTCCTCTGCCTCGTCCGCTTGCTCCCTGCGGACCACCATGGTCGAACATCTGCCTCTGCCAGGGTGGTCCCTCAATTGTATGCTGCTCGTCTGCATCGCGGGTCGGGAATTCACGAGCCATGTGGCTCTACCCGCCACATGCATAGCACTGCCTACCCCTCGTATGGCTGGCTCTACTGCGTGTGCCCCACACATCCAAACCAGAATCCTGAGGTCTCCCACCTGATGGCCTGGTCCGCTTGGACCTCTGCGACATCTTTCTACTGCTGGCTGCAGAAGACTCTGCTACGTGTCGCCCTGTGGTGGTTCTCGCTGCTGGTGTCGGCTCAGCAAGAAATATCTCCACAAGAAGGGCTCGCTCCAGTACTCCTTCCTACGTCGGAATGATGAGGGAGATCATAGAAGCCCTGATATCATGCCTCAGTCCCTTCTCAAAGGTCCATGCCTGAAATAATGGGTCTCGTACCATGTCCGTGGAGTAACGCAAGAGGTTGGTAAACCTCGCCGAGTACTGGGCTACTGTCATGCTTCCCTGCCACAGCTGTAGTAACTCCTGGATGCGCACCACACGGAGGGTGGCTGGAATAAACTCTGAGCAGAAGAGGCTCTCGAAGTCCGTCCAAAGTATAGATGCCTTTTCATGCACCTAGAGCATCAGGCTCCACCATCTACCTGTTGTTGCGTGTAGTAAACTCGCGGCAAGGATCACCATAAGGTCTGCTGGTGTCCCTTCCAATATGAAGTCTCTAACGATAGCCTCCAGCCAATCCTCGGCTGCCTGAGGGTCCGTCTCTCCGTAGAACCTGGGTGGCATCTTTCACTGAAACTCGTGCAACGCCCTCAGACATCGTGCACTCTCGACTACTGGGGATAGTTTCATCGGTGGCTCAGTAGGTAGTGGTATTGCTGGTGCCTCCGCTGTAATGGGGCCCTACACCGAGGCCTCGTCACTCGGTGGGCTGCCATCTCACACGTAACTAGGAACCCTGAATGGCTGCCTTCATGGGGCCATCCTGAAAATAAACAGGTGCACCACAGTCAAATAGTATACCTGGTGAGCTGACACAAAGTAATCACAAAGAAAACTATTGAAACACACATGCAATCAGTGTTTTTGAGCACTGAGTTGGAAATCAGAAGTCAAGGTCCTGATGTATGGATACGTTGGCCGCCGCACCAACACTGTACTCCCTGGACTGAAAACCACACTCAGTACTCTTAACAATATTGCTTCACAGAGAAGAAATTATCAGAGTCCTGAGTTATGCAGTAGAACCGACTCCTCTGATACCAATTTGCCATGACCCATCCTCAGGGCCCATGCCGTGACTACCCCAAGCCCGCCTTCCATAGGCCAGGGGCTGGCGACTAGAACCAAAGGTGTAAATCCTGATAAAAGGGAAGGTATTTCCTTTATTAAAGTAAAAAAAACACAACAGAGTACGCAAGTGAAGTAAGAACTAAATAAAACTGAGTACAAAAGTAAATGCTGGAAAGTAAATGGGCCAGTATACAAACCCAACTGAAAGTACAGTACAACTGAGAAATAAAGTACAACAGTTGTAAAGTAAAGCAGCAACCACCAAGTTGTCCTCCGGGAATCCCACCTGAAGGGTGGGTACATATGGTCTCGTCGGTACCTTAGGTCCGTCAGTCTGCTTTGTGTACGTCCTTCCTGGTGGTCCACCTCCAGATACTGTCCAACTCCTCAAGCATCAACCACGATCAGTGTTGTCTGTCGTCTACAACCGACACAACGTAGTGCGGGCATTTCCCGTGCAGGGGTGAGTATAACGATACTAAGTAGGGACCCCGAGACTCCTGAAGGTCTCCCATAATCCACGAAGGATAAACCACAAAGGAAAGATACAAACATGAAGTATCAACCAACTCTACTTAGGTACATGCCCATACATACACCTAAATCATCAATCCCAGTTCGGCTCCAACTTCTGAGCCCATGCACAATCCGGTCCACACAGGAAAGAAGTCAATCACATAAATGATAATGATTGAAAGACGGAACTCAGTTCACACATGTATACTACTTTCGAAGAGAGGTGGAGATGATTAGTTGAAGCCTCTGAATCAACTCCTCTGTCGAACCCACGTAGGATCCAAGTAAATAAGTCATCGCTGCCGAACCCACGTAGGATCCAAGTACAGTAACCATCGCTGTCGAACCCATGTAGGATCCAAGTACAGTCATCATCACAGCCGAACCCACGGAGGATTCAAGTACAGTTGTCCTCGCTACCGAACCCACATAGGATTCATGTACAGTCGTCATCGTCATCTAACCCACAGAGGAATCCAGCACGGTAGTCGTCGCAGTCGCAGCCAGCTCAAGGGTTCCCGCACACAGCGTACTCGATTCTAGGAGGGTCCGCTCCTCGAGTAAAGGGGTCGATACATAAACGGTCATGAAGTCTAGAGTATATGTATCCCAAAGTTCTGTCTCGTCAAAAGTAACTCAACGCGACAAACAACGTGTCAATCGGACGCCCGGTCTGAGAGATATTGGCTTTTTCGTTCCAGGGGCCCGGTTGGAAATATGCTCGTTCCAAACCCGAAAGTTTACCAAAGTTGTCCAAACTCACTTAGAGTATAGAAAAAGGACTGCCTCATCGATAGGGTCTCAGTGCCGCAGACGGTGCATCGATCGGACGCGTGGTCTTTAATTTATTCACGTTTAAGTGAACAACGGGTCCGGCCCGTTAAGCCCAGTGGGCTGGCGGGTCGGGTAACCCAGTTTTGGCGGGTCCGACCCGATAGGGGTGTCAGACCGGCCCAATGATTTGAGCGGCCCGGCCTGAGGCGCATGTCTCCACCCGAAGAGGGCGCGGCCCGACCTGAGGTGGCGCGACCCGGACCGGCAGGGCACGACCCGGCCCGGTAGGGCGCGGCCTGGTCCAACCTGGAGTGGCCCGGCTCGGCCTGGCCCGGCATAGCCTGGCTGGGCGCAAACCGGCTGAGCGCGGCCCGGCGGGCTCGGCCAGCCGTCCGTCCTTCTGGCGCAAGCGGCCCGCATCGGTGGGCCGCGGGTTCTCCAGTGCGGTGTCACGGCCTTGCTCCGCCTGGCCGGCCGACGGGCCGACCGGTCCTTCCGCTGAAGCGGCCCACAAAGCGGGTCGTGGTTCCCACTGGCCAGCCGGCGCGACGGCACCAGCTTCCTCCGCCGCTTCGGCGCATCTTTTCTTAGCGTGTACGAGGGTGGCCCTTGCGCCGCCAGTCTCTTCCGAGTTCCGCCTCCGATCGTCAATTTTAAAACGATCAAGTTCCAGCGAAGGGTCGTCGGGCCATGTTCGTTCAGCCCGCTCCCTCCGCGTTAAGTGATAGTAATAGTCCTTGACAATCAAGGTTAAACAATGATGTACTGAGGCAGAAATTTAATCCATGAAAATTGAACATAACCCCTACCTTGATAATTGACGTCGCACGTTGGGCGTCGTGGAAGACGGCATCACGGGGAAAGAATTCGTAGGTGATGTCGGAGTGCATCCGAAGTGGAAGTGGCGTCTCCTCACTTGTCGCGGAGAAGAGAATGGTTGGCACATCATAGTTCTTCGTGTAACCAGTGTTCTTCATCGAAGAAGTCACCCTTCTTCATCGGAGGGTCAGTATTCTTCCCCAAAAACTCAACAGCTCCCATACAACAAAAGCCTCCCCCAAAATAAAATAATAAGCTACCTTATTATTTTATTTAATACAATACATTTCAAATTCAAACATTCAAACCACCTCATTAATTAAATGTGTTGGCAATTAATTAAAGAGAGGGAGAGGAGGTGAAAGATCTCATAAATTTTGGGAGAGTTGTCAACATTAAACAAGGGTTTTAATGGGGGGTTTAAGGGATTTATTTGGGGAGTTTAAAGAGGGTTAAGGGAGATGAAAGGTTGGGGATCCTGTGGGCCCCAAATCTCATTTATCCACACATGGAAATTTGGGTTATTGTGGGCCCCACCAACAACTTCCCATTTGAGGTTTTAACTTCCAAAGTTATAAAATAAAATTGTTCTTACAATTTTATTTATTTTAAACTAATTCCCCAAATAATAATTCTCAACCCGCTTAAAACGCAACTGCGGTAAGGGTCCCCTTAAGCATTTATCGGTGCTGCGAGTTCATTGGTGCCCTCGGTTTTCAATTCTGAGCACCGGTTCAAAAGATAGAAAAACTCGCTCATTCGTTTACTGAACGTACCTGAGCTAAACTTCAGAAATTGATTCTGGGAACATCGGGCCTCAGAATCAAGTGTCTTCAGAAGCCATAGACTCGTAAAATTCCTGAGTATTTAAGAAAAAAAATTCTTCAAATTTCAGGATCTTTACAGAGATATAATTCAAACATATCACATTGTGAAAATCATATTTATGTGTCACATATGATCTTTAAAATTCATTATATAATTACCAATGAAACAAAATTAGTATCAAAAACCACTCATAATATTATAAATAATTCCAAATATCAAGTTATCATAATCAATACAACAGGGACTAACATTTTCAAATAAGTGGGGTTCATAAGCAGTTACTTATGGAATATCCCTAAGAAGATAAACATGTTAATTAAAAAACATGCCATCAAAACATAAAAAATTCAAGGAAATGATATGAATTATATCATTGGATCATATCCCTAGTAAGCCTTATGTAACAGAAAATGTTGTCTTCTTAAGTGAAAGCTAATATTGAAAGATCCTTTAAATTATTTTTGAGGAAAATTTCATTTTTCAATTTAAAAAATCTTTGTAAAACATAAAACTTTTCAATACATTTTCATTGAAAATAAAATTTAATACATATAATTTAAGATTTGAAAATAATATAAAACAAATTTTAAACATAACAAATTTAATTAATTATTTTCATTGAAAATAACTGTTGAAGAATTATAAATAACGTTTTTAAAATATTTTAATACACATTTTAATAAGAATCATTTTTTAAAATCATTTCATTGAACACGTCCTTGGAAGACATATAATGTATTCTTGTAAAAAAATTTAAAACTACTTTGAAACAAAAAAAATCAAATCATTTTCCAATAAAATTATCATAAAATATCATTTAAAACTATTTTTAAATTATATTTATAAACATGGTTTTTTATGAAAAAAAAGAATGAGATCGAGAAGATTATTTTTCATAAATTTTTTTAATAATTGACTACAAGAATAGTGGAATATTAAGGTAAGAAATTTATTCTAATGACATAACTAGGGTTGAATAAAATACCTAATTTAAAAGAGATAAGTATTATAATATTTTATTAAGAGAATAATAGTCATAATAATCTTGATAAATGATGAGATGTTACAATAAAATAATTACCACTATAGTAACTCTTAATTATATACCCCATGAAAGAATAACATTATATTGAATAAAATACCATGTTAAGAAATATCATTATTAAATTATATGTTAAAGGGGTTTTATATACCCCTTATAAATTAAAATCAGTGCCTGAAAATTCATAAGTCTCAGAGAAGGAATATTGATAGAAAAATAACATATGAATATATTATCATTTGAAACATAAAAACCATGAAAGAGAGATCCTGAAATTTATATTTAAATGATCATAATTATAAGGAAATGAATCATAAAATTAATTCATGGACCCTATATAAACCACATGAAATAAATCGGTGGTAAACCTGAGATGTCCTTCAAGGATGTAAAAAGTGAGACAGAAATATCATACTATGAGTATTAATAGTTGTAGTACTTTGTAAATACTACTTTATAATAAAAATAATTCTGTTATAAATATATAAAAACATATTCAAATATAACTTCACATAAAATATTTTATTTTGTTTTTTATTAATTGTCTATTAACAATTCAATGTAAAATTTTTGTTCTTAGTAACAACCGATTTGTTTTTAATATATATTTTAAATATTTATTTTTTATACCACTTACATTGATAATGGTTACACAATATCTCTAAATAAAACCATGATATATATATCATATATATTAATTATTTGTGTATTTATATTAATCTATAAAATTTATTGAATGGAAATTAAATACAATGTTTAGGGAGAAGGTAGGATGTATCTATAGTTGAATGATGCTTCCATTTTCTTTTCCGATTGAAATAATAATAAATGATATATAATATTTAAATAGTAATTATTATTTCATAAATATTATTTTTTTCCTTTAAACCCATCTTTAAAAAATAACTTATAAATCGTGAATGAATTACATCGTTTCACCAGGAGGTCGTTTGTCGTACAAATGAACGTCATTATCATATTACCAAAAAACGGAATGAAATTATGTGTTTTCCATATTATAATTAATTAATTATAAAAACATTATAAATATCATAAATATAATATATAAATAGTAAATACATCAATATGACTAACCTTGATTGGTGGTAATGTAAAAAACGAATGACATGGGTTGGCAAGGTGGTAGTCTTCTATACACACAAATGATGATTTTATAAACTATTTGATGGAAGTAGAGATTAATTAAGGCAATTTAAATAAAATAAAACAATATATTTATATCTAAGATAATAATTTTATTATATAGTATTTTTATAAAAATAATCATAGGGGTGGATGAATAAATAAAACAAAATATTGCTTTGATGAATGTTACCCCTTCTTCAGGTAGCCTTTATAGGTTTTGACATAAACGCTTCATAGGATAGACTTTTTTCAAATAATTAGTCTTATAAGACAATAATATAGATATTTGGATCTGATTTCTGAAGGCCATGGAGGAAAAAATATGTATTTTGGTGTTAATAGGGGAGGGGAACATTGTGCTTTTTTAAATGATTTGAGTTTAATTTTTTTTTTAAAAATAGTAACATATTCAATATTAGAAGGTCAATATAATATCAAGTTTCACAAAAACAGAGATAAAAAAGGGTATAGGGTAGATATGGTCAAGTGAAAATATCCCTAAATGATGAAAACTCCATTTATTCATGTAATTACATGGCCTTTATTTTTACTCAATTATGTCTTTATAGTTATTTCCAACGTAACTTATTTATTTTTATTTACCTTGGGAATTTAAAAATTAAGACTATGATTCCAAAAATATATATATAATATAATTTACACCTACTGGATAAACATATGAATTAAAAATTATTACATAAAAATCCACTCTCCGTGTAATTTTTTTGACTCAAATGCATAAAATATGAAAAACATGTTTTACATTTAATCATGGTAATTAATTTTAATAGTTTTTAGTAATCATAATATTAACTATTTAGTTACACCTGGTTATATAATATATATTATAATGGTTATAAAAATAGAAAAACAATATTTTTAATTTCATTTAAATATTTTGTAGAATTCAATTTAAAAATAATCTCATAGACACGATGAGAAATTACGTTTTAAAATAAAAAATGTTGAAATGTTTGATATTTTTTTATATAAAAATTCAACAATGAACATTATTTAAATGATCTAAATTTTATTAATTTTTGTAAAATTTATAAAATATTTTTTAGAGATAATTTATAATATAATTTAACGTTATAATTTATTTAAAAAATTATATTATTAAATAAAAAATTAGTGTTTTACACTATTCATTAAAAATTATTCATTTTAGGGAAATCCCAAATTAATCACCCTAATGAAATTTTGATATTATGAATTAAAAAATAATGTTAATTTTATGAAATAATTTTTTTTCAAAATTTTAAAGGTAATTTTTTCATAAATTTGCATAGAAATATTTTTTAGAAAATTGTGACTTTATCAATAATTATTTATCTTATTATCTAGAAACATTATTAATATTTAAATATTAATCTAATTTTTAAAAATTAGTGATTTAAATTCTTATAACTATGTCCAATAGAAAGGTGATTATGGACATGTTTAAATAATAAAATAAAAAATATATCATGGTTTTATTGAAACTCGTTATTTCATGAAATGTGGATTAATTTAGTGTTTCATGCAGAAAATGATTGACATTAGGTCTCATGTAACAAAATCTATAAATACAATTTAATTTCATATGAAATAATTAATTAATTCATTCTTAGTGTGTTAGAAGATCCATATTTTTTTGGTGAAACCTGGTCACATCACTCATGAGATTAAAAGATGTATTAAAGTCATCATTTCCTTCATGATGAAGTAGATAATTGTGATAAGAATTTAGAAATCATTTGAATAAAATAATAGCTTACATATATTTTTAATAAATCCTCTTAATTTCATTAGATTTTTATTTATTTTATTTATTTTTGTAATGGACAATATAATTTGATAATTCATATCTAATTATTATAATTACCATATTAATAAATTAAATAACCTCAAATGGTACGACATAAGTTTTAAATAATTTAAAATAACTAATATTATAAAATATATTAATTTTTTTCCAAAAAAAATTCCCAAAAATATTATTCAAATGAATTCCTTATAATTCTTTTGGGATAAAATATTGGAAAATATAATTATTGGAAAAAATGGGTCTCAAAAGTTTTTTAAACAAAAATTTACGAAATGGTTTTTAAATTTAATATTTTTCACAATAAAATTTAAATAATATTTTTTAGAAAACTATGATATTACTTCTTTTTATGAATGTAATTGTTTTCCATTTATAAGAAGTTATTTTTTCAATCCAAATTCTAATTTGATCTTTATTTTCTTGAGATGGTAACCAATTTTTATTAGTCTTTTGAATTCATAATAGAATAAAATAAGAAGGTTATATAATTTAATCCATTAAACTAATTTTATAAGATAAATTTCTAACTAATAACCGATTATATTGGTGTGTATTTGAATGGTGAATAAGATTTTGTAACCCATGATCTATTTAAAGTGTTAGAATATTTTATTATATCCAAAAAATAGATATTATTGTTTTGTTCTTATGAAAATGTGAAAAAATTTCATAATTTTTCATCAAATTAATAATATTGTAGACTATAATGGATAAATATCTCATACCATGAAATAAAAAATGGATAAACTGAATTTTAAAGATATATATATATATATATATATATATATTGATTTTACTTTTAATATCAGATTGATTTCCCTTGAATAATTTTTTTCTATGTGTTGAAGCTATGATGTGTCGAATAATATTGTTTTAAATTATATTTTTCTATAGTTAAATAAACTAGATGTTAGTCTATATCATATATGTTAAAATTATAAAAACAAGAAATTATATTAATGAAAAATGAATAATTCATTTGCGGTGAAAATTTTAAGAAGATGTCTCTTGTTTTTTTTAAATTTCAAAAAAATTTATGACAGATGAATTTTTCTCAAGATGAAACTATGATTTTAAAAGATAATGTTTTTGGAAAATATAAATTCAATATAATTTTCCCATCCATTCCCAAAAATAATGATAAAACATTATCAAGTTAGAATTTTCCAGTATTTATAATGAATAAATAAGAAAATAATTCAGATGATCCATTGTTTTGGTTGTATAAGTAAGATTAATTGGCACATAAAGAGAAATATTATATGAATCATTATGAAGAGTAAAGTAATAATAAGAATATCTAAATATATTATTTATATCATCTGTGATGAAAATTTATGAGGAGAGTGAAAAAAATACCATTTTTTTTATTTTACAAAACATGGAGAAAATTTTTATATTTATATTTTATATAATGTTATAACACCGTGATATTTTAAAATAACACTATGTTCAGTAGAATAAGTTACAAAGAACATGAATCATAAATGAAGTACAACTATTAATATTTTAGCCAGGGAATTATATATTTTCCATTAAATTTGAGGGTGTGAATACGATTAACTATAATATCAAGTGAATATGATCTTAATATTGGATAAGAATTTAATTTATCTATGTAAATGGTCACAAAATTTTATGTAAAGTAATATTATTTTCCAAATATTTATATTTTTAAAAAATATATTGTTATTAATTTCTATGATAAACTAAATATACAAATTTTATAAACAGTTTGAAAATATATTAAAAAAAGATTCAATTTTGGGCTCATCATGTCAAAATTATCTTATGGTATTTTTTTAAAATTTTATAAAAAAATATATTTTATGATAAAAGTGAAAAAAACTCCTTTTTTAAATATTATAACACTGATAAAATAATTAATATACCATCATGATTTTAAAATTATATAACATTATTCTTGAACAATTTTTATAGATTGACAGAATACATATGGCGTATGATTTAGAAACACAGGATTAACAATATTGAATACCTCGATTTTAACATTAAAAAATGTTTTTAAGATGTATATATGTGAAATATTTCAAACTAATTTTTATATCATTTTTATATTCAATCATGTAAAATCAATTACATATTTTGAATCATTTGTTCCAATTTTTGTTATATTTTTATTTTTATTTTTATTTATAAAAAAATTATTATGGTGAATTAAATATTTACTATAGTATTAGTAGAATAATTTATAGGGTAAATGGTAAAATGTAAAGTAATAAAATACATTAAAACTAAATAATTAAATGTATTGATGATATGTTTCTCAAAAACCACCATCTTCTAAA
>CAUJRU010003107.1:0-56381 GCA_963277665.1 Viscum album
TGATAGTTTTTCCTTCGTGCTCCATCCAGAAATCATTGCATAATCTGGAAAATCATTGATCTTCCACATAAGCGCAGCACGTATCTGAAATATGTCTTTCGAACATGCATCGTATGTGTGCACACCCACATCCCAAAGAAGTTTCAACTCTTTTATTAAAGGTTGCATGTATACATAAATATCAATGCCAGGATCAGAAGGACCAGATATGAGTATACTCATGAAAGTGAAAGGTTTTTTCAAACAAAACCATGGGGGAAGATTATAAATGTGTATAAAAACTGGCCATGTGCTGTGAAAAGCAAGGATCTTCCCAAACGGATTAAAACTGTCGCATGAAAGACCCAGCCTCACATTACACACGTCAGCTGAAAAATCAGGATGTCGAGCATCAAATCTCTGCCATGAAAATCCATCTGCAGAATGAAAAAACTCATCATTAGTCTTCTTTCTCTCGGTATCATGCCATATCATTTTTATTGATATGTCATCAGAAATAAAAAGATTATGGAGTCTGGGGATCAATGGAAAGTTCCACATTACTTTCTGTGGAATGTGGGATGGTGTTCCATCAGATTTTGACCTCCAGCGGGAAGTGCCACATTTTATACAATCATTTCGTTCAGCGGTTTCCTTCCAGAATAAACTGCAATCTTTCAGGCAAGCATGAATTTTATTTCTTGAAAATCCAAGTTCCTCAACTAAATTCCATGCCATATAGTGGTTTGAGGGAATATCTGCATCATCTGAAAGTAAATACTTCAAGAGGGTAAGAATGTAATCGATTGCTGTATTAGAAATCCCATACATAGTTTTCCCATGAAACAATCAGATTAAAAATTCAAGATTTTTCATTTTATCACATTGTCGATATACTGGAGTCATGGAAACATCATTAAATTTTTTCACCCTATCAATATCATCATTTTTCACTAGAATCATCAGCTGTCCTCATATCAAAGTTTTCTTGAGTCGAAATCCTTTCTTTTTTATGATGACGAATAAACGGAAACCGATAATCTAACAAATTCTCCATTCCAGTCCTTTCATTTCGATCATCACCAATTTGAGATTTCATTTTCTACCCATTGTGATACAACAAAAAGTATTTTGCTTGAAAACCAATTTTGGTTATGTGGTAGCTGACTTCTTCACAGCTCAACCAAGGTCTACCAACACAATTGGAACATGGGCTGTGTATGCGACCACTATCTAAAGCATTGTGAAATGAAAAATCTATAAAGCTCTCCAAATTGTTTTGAAAATCACTTGAGATCCGATCGATTTCATACATCCAACTTCTGTCCATTCTGTAAAAAGAATTTATATAAGTCATTTTGTCATAAACAATTCAATAGGATTGAACTGTAATAGAAAATACATTTAAGTAAATGATAAAGGAAGAAGTTTCTAGTTGATGTAGTGAACTATTAAAATAATGTATAGAACAAGTACTCATAAATTAAATTAAAATTTATTTATATTCATTTTCATTAGGTCTATAAGAGGCATATGCCTCAGGTACCATCATGTGATATAGGCATCCCAAATCATTCACTCATGTTCAATAACTCATTATTGGCACCTCTATGGCCATACCTTTCATTACCCAATTACTTCCCCAAGTAAAGCGCACCCCATGGGTGAATAAATTTTAGGCTTCTACACTAATAGGTTGTTCATGGATTGTAAAAAGATTTAATTTCATTAAGTACAGACAAAAACATTTTTTTTAAATTTGAGATTAATAATAAAGTATGTCAATGATAACAACATTACTGAATTAAACTTGTGACTTATCTAACATTTTTATGGATGTCTACACATGCCAAAATGGGTAGTGAAAAGCACCCCACCCTCATAAAAGTGAGTATTGGCCAAGAAATACACATAATATACGTTGTACAATGAGAACCATATTTAATTGACCCTAAAGTTATATTAGTACAGTCATCTTGGGGGAAATGGAATATATGAACCTGGTTAACTGATGAATTCAAAAGCTCGTATTTCATATGTTGGACACTATCTAAGGTAAGAAATCATGTGAGGATGGGTTTACATCATTCAATTTCTTACCTTCTAGTGAGAATGAAGGCTTGAATTAATGACTTGAGTTCACTGATTAAATGAGGGTAGAGGTTGCATATGCCGTGTAAAAAGTATGATTAAATAGGTAAATATCTCAAAATATCTTTAAAACAACTCATTAATAGGCTCAAAACGTAAATATAATCATGAAACAACCATGCAATCTCTTTCACAACACATTCTCGCACACCAGTTATCTCATGTGTTACTAAATACCAAACATAGTCACATAACAAGTGTACTATAACAAAATAAATCACACAATCCTTATTAAAAAATTCTCATTTTAATAAAACACTTTCCTCAAGATTAAATCATTTCTAAAATATCTTTCAAAATCCATTTTAAATAATAAAATCCCTTTGATCATTTTTAACAAATATTTGGAGTATTCTCAAGGAACCCCCATTTGGAAAAGTCACATTAAATGCCCAATTTCCACGCCAAACCATTGAAAATAATTAACATGAGACAATCATCGACCACAAATAACTTAACTGGAAATTAAAAAAACAGAAACCAAATGTGATATAGAATTTAATGGTAAGTTAGGGGAAATGAGATTAAATAGAGACAACAACATAATAAATGGTCCCAATATCATAACTTTTGATTAAAACCACCCATAATAGTAACGGGAATGCCTCATACACCTAATCCCTAATAAAACAAACCAAATCTCCAATTAAAACATTGAATTTAGGGTTTCCACCCCACTTGGACAGCCCTACCCCCACCCCACCCACCCCACTTGGACATCACTACCCCCACCCCACTTGGACAACCCAGTACCCCCCACCACACGTGGATAGGCCTACCCCCACCCCACTTGGAAAACCCATCCCCTCCCACCATACCTGGACACCCCTACCCCCCACAACCCACTTGGAAAACCCACCCCCACCCCACCTGGACATCCCTGTCGTCACCCCACTTGGACAACCCATCCCCCCACCCTACCTAGATATCCCCTCACCCACCCCACCTCCACACCCTCCCCCACCCCAAACAGCCCTACCCCCCACCCCATTTGGACAACCCAGCCCCCTCCCCCCACCCTACCTAGACAGCCCCTCCCCCACCCCACCTGCACACCCTCCCCACCCCACTTGGAAAACCCTGCCTGGACACCCTCCCCCACCCCACCCTACCTAGAAAACCCCTCCCCCACCCACCTGCACACCCTCCCCACCCCACTTGGACAACCCTACCTGGACACCCTCCCCCACCCCAAACAGCCCTACCCCCACCCCATTTGGACAACCCAGCCCCCTCCCCCACCCTACCTAGACAGTCCCTCCCCCACCCCACCTACACACCCTCCCCACCCCACTTGGACAACCCTGATTGGAAACCCTCCCCAACCCCACCCTACCTAGACAGCCCCTCCCCCACCCCACCTACACACCCTCCCCACCCCCACTTGTACAACCCTACCTGTAGACCCTCCCCCACCCCACCTGCACACCCTCCCCCACCCCAAACAGCCCTACCCCCACCCCATTTGGAAAAACCCAACCCCCTCCACACCCTACCTAGATATCCCCTCCCCCACCCCACTTGGATAGCCCTCGACATCCTCCCCCACCCCATCTTCACACCCTCCCCCACCTCAAATTGAAACATAAATTCATCCAAATCAAAATCCATTTTTCAACTAAAATAAATTCCACCAAAAGTACCATATCACCCCACTAAACAAACCCTTTACCATGTTTTAAGTGTAGAACAAAAAACAGAAAATAAATCCAAGGGTTCCGTAGATAGAAACCATAATTTAGCCTAAATAAAAACATCAAACACCAAAAAAATAGAGGAATAACGCTAAAACTAAGGCAACCGTTACTAATTTGAAGTGTGAAATAAGATTTTTTTTTTGTTGAAGATGGATCTTGGATGAAAGGAGTCTCGCGGCCGAGAAGAATTAAGGAGGATCTTGATTAGGTTCTATTTGCAATCGGGCTGAGTGGGGGCTTGGGTGGTCTGTATTTGGGGGAAATCTTTCCCAACGGTTTCATTAAACCATTGGGAAAAATGATTTTTTCCCCATCTTTCCCAACAGTTTAATGAAACTGTTGGGAAAACTAATTTTGTTCCAATCTTTCCCAATGGTTTCATCAAACCGTTGGGAAAAATTAATTTTTATAGATCATTACCAACAGTTAATGCAAACTTTTGGTAAATATCACCTATACCAACGGTTCAAAAGAACTCGTTGGTATACAACTGTTGGGAAAACCATGATTTCAGTAGTGTTTCATGTCCTTAATTTAATGAGTGAACCTATTTCTACTTATACATGTTCACAATGTAGTAAATAAATGTGCATGACATAAATTCCATGTATTGTTCCTATGTTACGCTTTCATGTATTATGTTCTTTATTTCATTATGATCCATGTTTTATGAACTTCCAATCTTTATTATGATCTCAAGTATGCAGGGTATGATCTTAAAATGTTATGATCAAGTTCCATACCCTTTTTGTTTATGTTTTTCTTATGAATTTACTTTATTTACCCTTACCGAGCATCTGAGCTCACCCCTTTCTTATGTTTCCTTTCCCAGGTTATGAAAAAATGTTTTAGGTAGTATTACTAAAGTTGGAGATCTTTATGAGATATATTGAAGATATTTCACCAATTTATAATATTTTGTTTCCATGTTTCCAAAGATAGTAAACTATTACGGTCCCCATGCATATATTTTTGTAATGCACTGAATATTAATCTAAAATAATTTAATATCCATGTATGTCAAGTTTGGGTCACTATAGTTAGAATCAAAGAAAAGGTTTAGTCAACATTTATAAACTAGGATGAGAAAAATTCAGTTAGATCCCTAGGTATATTTCTAAGGATATGTCTAGGGATGTCTCTAAGAATAAGTATAAGGATGAGTTAACATTTAGGAAAATGTCTTGGAATTTTGGTGAAGGATAGAGTAAGTGGTTCCCTATCAATAAATCCCTATCTGGATACTAAAAGTGGATGTGGATCTATCACATATATACCTAGGGGTAACATCTCTAAAAAGATGTTCTGATCATGACTCAGGATAATCTGTTACATGAAAACCTACCTTGATACACATATGATTCGACACTCTCGGGGGATATGATTTAGGAATTCAAAAACTATTCACGAACCATCATGAAGGATTTAAATATAACTTGGATATGAATACCCTAGGATGAACCTAGGGTGTCATAAAATAAGGAAGGTTTCATGATTTAGACATCCTATAAGTAAATATTTTCATGACTATGTGTTTTTCTTCTTTGATAAGTAATACTCACACTATGATTCTGGTTTTAGTCAATGGAAGGAACTAGAAGGAACTGGATTAAGGTTGAATGTGATGGATGATTTTCTAATGATCAGTCAAGTGGAAAGATCAATAGAGTGAATGATATTGTGATCATGCCTAATCAGTTTTCACAGAACATGATTAACAATGTGTACCTTAACCAACTCCCAGACTCACCAAGGAAAAGAAAGAAGGAGTTTTCTAAGATTTCAGGTAATGAAGACCATAGAGGAAAGAAGATTCAGTTTCCTTTGTGTTAAGAATGTGGAAATAATTTTCTAAGTTAATTTCTTAGAGGAACAAGAATATGTTTTGACTGTTGAAAATAAGGGAACAAAGCAAGTGACTGCAAAGGAAAAAAATGAAGAGTTTAGTTAATGAAATGGATGAGAATGTTGGCCTCCCTAAGACACAATCGAAGGTTAAGTGTTTTAAGTGCAGAGTTAATAGTCATTATGCAACCCAATGTCCCAAGAGGAAATATCCTTAAGAGGACAAACATGGTGGTGTGAGTAATGGTTATATTTATAATGATTAAGAGACTACAGTTTAAATGTGAAAGGAAATAGGTATTGTGTAATAGGATGAGGTATCCTTGTTAATGAAATAAGGATGAAGTGTAATAATCAATGTTTTTATGTGTTTGGAATAAAAAATTATGATATATGAATGATGAAATATTCAAGGATTATTCTACTAATGTTTTTTGATCAGTATTTACAAGTTTATTTTGAATGTTCCCGACGGACTGATGAAGTGATTTAATGACAAGGTGATATTTTGACTAAGGGAAGGTAACCCTTAATATGTTCTTTATGTTAAGATACTATTTTTATTAATAAGTAAATTGGAAAGTACTGATTACCTTGGAACTAATTAAGGGTATTTTTAAAAGTAGTTCATTCTATCATGGATGAAGTGTACAACTTCTTAGATTTATGGAATATATCTAGTAATCTATGGAATAAGAAATAATTCATGTTTTCTAAAAGGATTTAAGGTAATTCAGGTTGTTACCATGTTCCAATAGAATTTACCATGAGGGTATTCACAAGTTTGTAATGTGAAAACTAATAGATAATTTGTGATATATTGGGGATCAATGTTAATATGATTTCGTGACTTTCTTTATAAGTTTTTTTATTTTCATCTTTCATAAGGGTTATTAGGTTAACCATTCATGAAAAGTTTAAATTAAACATCGAAGGAAGTGTTTATGCACAGAGGTTGTATTGAAAACCATGGTTAAAAGGCTATTTAGTGATTAACCTTATTTCAAGAATTTACATCATATTTTATAAATTATATTAGTGTGATTTCATAAAAGGACATCATGTATGTCGAGTGACAACCAATCAAGTTTGGAAAGGCTGTGGGTCTTGAACCCATGACCGAAGGATGATAAGGGTTTCATGCCTACCACTGGACAATGTGATGTCATGGTTAATGTATAATTATTTTTGATGGATAATTATTGATGATGAAACAATAGTGTTACTTTTTAATTTAAGATATTAAAAACAATGTTGATTTTTAAGAATATTTATAGATAAATAGTTATGATTTTCATTCTTTTATGGGCCTTAAGATCTGCTAAAATTGTATTTTAGCACTTCATACATCAAAGTTAATTTCTAGATGTCCATTACATGAAGTAATGGATGAATTAGAAATTGATAAAAGAACAAATAAAGAATGAAATTTTATTTATATAAATGTATCTAGTAATTATATTTCCTTATATTCTTGGTCAATAAAATAATTACTCAATGTTAGGATAACAATTAAAAGAAATTCTGTTGTCCTAATACCTTAATTTTTGTTGAACTGATGGCATTATAAATCATCACAAATTTATAACTTTGAGGCCCTCAAATTTTATTTTATAATTCAATTGTTTATGATTGATGATATCAATCACTCCCTATAAAAATTTACGCTTTTCCTCCATTTCTAATCTTCACTCCCAACCTATGTTCTCCTATATGGAAGCTCAGTTATATGTTACTTTGGGTGACTATTATGGTCCCAAATTTCCATTTTAATGGATGTTTTAGTATTCATTTTTACGATGTCGATTTTTATTAATGAAACTTTCAAGTATTAAACCTTTGATAACCCAGAAAAATTTTGAGGGTGAAATTAATTTTTAGGGGGGTAGAATGTAACAACCCGAGTTTTTATGGACATTTTTTTTCAAATAAAATTAAATTTTCATTTATATCTTGGAATGTACTAAGAAAAAAATTCATTTCACACGAAACCGACTTGGAATATATTACATGGAACATAAACTCGACTTACATTACATGGAACCAACTCAGTGTATGTTACACGCAACACCGACTTGGAGTACATTGCATGCAACATTAATGTTTCAACGAAACATCATTTTCCTGTTATAATTATTTAAATGAGATAATTATAACCTAGATGTTAAAATTAGTAATATTAATATTAATAAATACTTTTCAAATATTGTTTATAATTTTTTATATAAATTAAACTTATTGATAATGAAAGATATGATTTTTGGTAAAGTCCTTTTATGTTTAAAAAATACCATTTTCTCAAATGAACTGATTTTAATAATAAAATTAATTTTATAAAAATTTAGAAATTTAATTTCATAAAATAAACTTCCTTTTTTAATTTATAATTTCAAAATTATCTAAGGGTTATTTTTTTTGGATTTTTATGAGAAACTTCATTTTTTGATGAATAGTGAAAATACTGCCTTTTAGTTAAAAAATGATTTTTCATTTAAATAATTATTAATTTTAAATTATATTTTAATTTTTTTAAGGTAAAATTAGATAAATTATACATATATTAATACAATTTAGGTCATTATAATCAATTTCACTTTGAAACTGAATATAAAAACTTAACAAACTTTTGAACATTTTTCTACTTTAAAAACCGGTTATTTCATCCTATCTACAGGATTAACATTAATTTTAATTATTCCACTTATGTGAATTGAATTAAAAAAATAGTAATAAAAAATTTTAATCAGTATAATATTTATATTCAAATAATATAAACTTTATTTTTGACCAAAATGATTAGTAAAAGTGATTAAAATTAATCACAGTGGTTAAGGTCAAATTAAGATTAATTAGGGACCAAAACTTAATATTAAGGGACCAAATGATCTATACCCTTGTAAAAAACTAATTTTATTCCAATTAATCATCTATAAAGCTTAAATTATTGATTTATGTTGGTTTTTTATGAATTTTTTTAGTTAAGAACATGTGTACACCTAACTTGTTTTCAAAAATTCCAAGTGAGTCCTTTTCCTTCCCTATAAAAGGCCACCACTTGTCTCACTTAGTCACACCTATAAAAACTATTAATTTATGACAATACCTAAACAATAAACTTCCTATAAATCCTCCATTCCTCCAAGAATCCTTCCCTTGGGTATAAGGCAATCCAAGGAAGCCTTTTGGCACAAACCAAAAGGAGTTACCTGATTTAGAGGTAACGTCTTCTCTCAAATCCTCTCTTTTATTTTATTTCACCACCAATACATTTTATTTTTTCCATGATTGTATAAAAAAAATAGTATCATAAATATACTATGATGTTTTTATTCTAATTTTTCATCTTAAACTCACACACACCTCCATCTAATGGATAAAAAACATACTATTTTTGTGTACAACGTACTACAACCATACTAAACGATGATTGTTTAATTTTCCTTACCACATATCATGGTGGAAATTATGATGGAAAATATGTTTATATGTGTTATATTTTATATTTATTATTTATTTAAGCTTCAGTATTCCTTTTACAAGACATTTCGTTTTTACTTTCCATTGTGTGTTAATACAATAATTTCGTTTGCAGAAGTGTGAACTACCGCCTCCTCAAAGTGATATTATTTGTTCATACACTACATGGAATATATTAAGGATGGGTTTAGTGATCATATATGATATATATGATATCATAAATCTAATTTAATAATTATATATATGTATATATTTCATTTTATTTCTTTCTGTCAATACGACAATAAAAACGGAAACAACGTTCATGCGTACGTACGGCTTACCGTCTCCACGAATGGTGTACTCCATTTTATACGTATATATTCAATATATTATTATAATAAAAAAATACTGGATATACATTATATTTATATCATGTTTTACATTCTGTAATCATGATATAATTATACCAATAATATAACAAATTAAGACACATATGTAAAACAAAGCGAATATTACCCGAAGTGAAACCTTAACATAGGATGGTTAACAAGATGGTAATATAAGGTCGTAATCAAACCATATATGGTATTAGATATAAAAATATGGTTATCTAATATATTTATAATAAATTTATGTTTATTATATAGGAGGTTTTAACAAGTACGGTGAGAGTAAATATACAAGATAAGATAATTTCATATCACTTTTTTATTTCTGTGAGATACATGATTTATTCACCACCAATTTCTTTTATGTGGTATATTTAATACCCATAAATGTATTATATATTTATTATCATTAAATTTATGGGTATTTAAATATCTATTCTATTATCTTTATTTCATGGGGGTTAATGTTTCAAAAGTTACCAAATTGTTAAAGAAGTTTTGTCTCAAATTGCCTTCTTTGAGACACAAGTTTTGTTATGCACCTATGTTATTTAATAAGGTGTATATTGATGAGAATTATCACACACACTCTCAAAAATTATTATTTTTGATTTTACTAAGTGTAGCACAGTGGCTGACCTAGGTCGTTCTCTCGATGAGGAAGTGAATTAAAAAACCCTTAATAGGCTTGAAGAAAACAAAAAAAAAAGGAAATAAGTGAAGACAAATGAAACACAAGATATAGGGGTTTGGTTTTGTGACTTTCAGACAATACACTAAACAAGTGAATGAGATAGAACAATCAAAGATACAATTTATTTAAAAATAATTATATGAGAATACGTAGTTGATATAATCTTCCCCATTTATCATTCATTTATCCTTATCCTATATTATTATAATTCATTCAATTGTAATCCCCTAACCTTGTCAACCCCCTAACCCTACAGAAATTAACAAGACCACAAATTTGTGAAAATGAGCCCTAGGTTAACTTCGGGACATCTAATCACATCACCCTAATTTTATAGCAATCTAAAAGACAACTTGTGGTTAGTTTTCAATTAGGGAAGAATCTCCTCCCTGTAGTAGATAATTAATTGAGTTTATTATGATACTTGAACCCTATAATTCTCTCCCAAGTTGATTGGAGTTTGCGGTTTAAGTTTCAATCTCACGATTTACACAAATCCGACCACGCAGTCAAATGAAAGTCGATCAAGTAACATAGAAATTAAAACTCAATTAATTGACCACAATTTATGAATTACAGTATGTTTATTGATTGAAAATGAATAAATGAAGGGAGTATATATTAGATCAACTATGAAAGAAATCACACTTCCATGGGCGGAGTTGTCATCATGGATATGTTTTTCCTAAGCAATGTATTGATTGGGGAACACCCAATCTCGTATCCACTATTATATTTCAGCCCGAGAATAAGAAGAATAAGAATAAAAGGGAAATACACAGAAGATTAATTGAAGAAAAATTCAAGATACAAGCATGAAAGCAAAGAAATACAAAGAGGAGGTGAGAGAGGAGAGCCTTCCTGGAAGAGATGTTTGCACAGGGCCTTACTTATTCCAATAGTTGTGAGGGGCTCCCAAGATACACCCTTTCGGCCAAATCTTCCCAATTCCTTGAACAATCCTCCAAAAGAGTGAAAATATCCTTTAAATAGAGTTTGAGAGGGCTAGGGTTACATGATTTATTTAAGCGTGAAAGAGAAATTCGGAAAAATTGTTTAATACCACTTGAACTGTATATTTGACCTAAAAAACATGTGAATTGGATATAATTCTAGAAGGATTATTTGTGAATAATCATGTCCCGATATTGCCTCAAAATTTGGGCCCAATCCAATCCTAGATGAAGAAGATACGACCAAATGGTGAAGTGATGTCCAATCTGAAAAGTTCATTAAAACTTTGTTTTCATGGGACATTTAATCCCCTCCAATGCATGATACGACTCCCATATCCTAAATATAATTTTTATCTAATTAAGTCAGGAACAGATTTAAAAAATTTAAAGACAAAATAATTTACAGAAAAATATTTATTCCCGAAATACTAATGTGAATTTTAAAAATCTAAAACTAGAATTTCCATCAAATTTTCCAATGAATGATCTAATCCCAAATATTATATAAATTAACATATTTAGCACAATGTGAGGAAATTATTTCATTTATTATCGATAAAATATTCAATAAAATTATGTTTTATAAACTCCCCCACACTTACCCTTTTTCACTCCTGGGAAAAACCTCATATCATGCATTCCAAAAAATTGTGAAAATATATGCATGTTCATATTCCACAATCCATAGTGGAAAAATAGGAAAAGTAAGAATCCAATCGAGAGTAAATATCAATAAATTTTAAAGTCATTGTCTCATAGGTTGTATCAAAACAAAATCCATTGAGATTAATAACACTAGTCAGAGCAAAAATAATTCATGGGTCTACCATGCCACTAATTCCCCATGTGTGTGTGTGCCAATCATTTCAAGATTGTCTCTCCACCCATTATCCAATATATTTTTTTCAATAAAAATGTTTCTTCTTACCTGATTCTTTTCCATTGAACTTGTTCAACATCCTTTTCAATCAAATTCAAAAACCCACTCATTTAAGCATTACCAGAAATCAAACCATGAGCTCCCAACCTAAATATCCCCACATGTTTTACATTTCTTCACTCCCATATTTATTGATTTTTTTTGATATTTTATTTTTTTATATATATTCTTTTGTATATTTTTTTGAGGGTGTAAAAAATTCAGATATTAGGTTCATACGCATAGGTCAATCTGGTACAGTAATGGAAATGATCGGAAGAGATACGAATGCGTGGAAAGACCATGTTATAAGATGAAAATAATTACTTACCCTAAATACACATTCAATTGGGTAAGAGAAAATCACAAGTCATGATTGTGTGAAAAGATGTGTGGAGAAATTAATGACACAATTTACCATGAACAAAAATCACAATGAATGGTGTCAAAATCTAAAAGGTTTTATTATGACATAACCAATCATATCATAGACGACTTCAATTTTTATAAAACTCAACCCTTGATGGTGAAATATTACTCATTATTATCATTCTACCAACAAATTTTGAAAACATAAATTTTACATATGTTCCACATGAGAATGTTGCATGATATATATATATATATATTTTGTTTTTTTGAAAATTTTAACCAAAAACTTAATAGAAAATACACAAAAAACACACAAATGAAAATCCTAAATTTATACCCTAAAATATTTTCCCCTACCCCATACTTAAAATATTTAATTGTACTCAATGTGATCCTATGAGATGATATGTGAACATGAAAATAATAATTTTAAATAGGACAAATAATATAAAAGTGAAAGGGTTAGGAACAACCTGATATGATCAAGTGATGGTGGGGTCATGCAGTGTGATGAAATCCACTGCATCAGTAAGAAGTCCCTCAATGTATTTCTTCAAATGTTTCCCATTGACTGTAAATCTCCTTCTAGTGTCCTCTTTTGTGATCTCCACTACACCATAAGGAAAAAAAATAGATATAATATAACATACCTAACCATATGGAATGAAACTTACCAGGAATCATCTTTAGTCATGAACTATAGAGAAGAACTTTCTCTCCAACATGAAACTACCTTTGTTGGATGATTATATCATGAGATGCTTTTGAAATTTCCTTGTAGAGCCTTGAGTTCTCATATGAAGACACTCAAATATCCTCAAGCTCTTGAATTTTCATCTTCCTTTGGATTCTAGCTTAGTCCAAATCCTTGTTGCATTTCTTTATATCCCAATAAGCCCGATGCTCGACTTCCACAGGGAGATGACATGCTTTACCAAAAAAAATTCGAAATGGGGACATACCAATGAGTGTCTTGTATACTATCCTATAAGCCCAAAACACATCATCCAAGTGCTTTATCCAATCCTTCCTATGTGGCTGCACAGTTTTCTCAAAAATTTGTTTCAACTCGCAGTTTGAAACCTCATCCTGACCATTTGTTTGGGGGTGGTATGGTGTTGAAGTTTTATGTGTCACCCTATATTTCCAAAGGAGAGAATCCAAATTATGATTGAAAAAGTGTGTCCCTTGGTCAATGATGATGGCCTTTGGTACTCCAAACCTACAAAAAAAATTTGTCTTGAAAAGTCCACTACAACATGAGAATCATCAGTCCTGATGGCCTTAGCCTCCACCCATTTACTCACATAATCAACAACAACCAAAATATAAAAAAAACAAAATGAACTAGGAAAAGGACCCATAAAATCAATGCTCCACACATAAAAAATCTCATAGAATAGTATGGGTTGTTGGGGCATCTCATGTCTCTTAGAAATGTTTCCCATGTGTTAGAAATGCGAGCATGACTTACAAAACACATGTGCATCATGGAATAAGCTAGGACAATATAATCCAGAGTCCAAAACTTTCCTAGTTGTCCATTGGGGTCCAAAGTGTCCACCACAAGCAAGTGTATGACAGAATTGCAGAACAGACTCAAACTCATGATCAGGAACACACCTCCTAATAACTTGATCACTACACATGTTCCATAGGTATGGATCATCCCACACATAATACTGAGACTCACTTTTTAATTTTTGGACTCAATGTTTATTTAAATTTTTAGAGATTTCATATGCAACAAGGTAGTTCACTAAATCAGCATACCAAGGATGTGTACCTAAGATGGAAAAAAGATGCGCATTGGGGAAAGTGTCCCGAAGTGGTACTTGGGCCAAGGTGTCAACCTATAGTGTGTGATTAATCCTACTCATGTGGTCTACCACCAGGTTTTCGGATCCCTTATTGTCCTTTATTTCAATATCTAATTCTTAAAGAAGGAGCATCCATTAGATAAGTCTTGGATTTTCATCTAGATTCTTCAAAAGTTACCTCATAGCTACGTGGTAAAAAAACAACTACTTTAGAGCCCAATAAATATGAATGAACTTTATCTAAAGAAAATATGGCAACAAGAAACTCCTTTTCCATGGTTATGTAGTTTGATTAGGATGAATCCAATATCCTTGAAGTATAGACAATCACATGTGAACCTCCCTCCACCCTCTGGGATATGACGACTCCAACCACAAAGTTGGATGCATCACATATAAGCTCAAAAATAATTTCCCATTGTGGGGGCTGTATGATCGGTGGAGTGGTCATACATTTCTTCATCTCATCAAATGCTACCCTGCATGAATCATCAAACAAAAAATTAGAATACTTTTTAAGTAATTGAAACAAAGGAAGATAAATCTTACTAAAATCTTTGATGAAGCGCCGATAAAACCCTATATTTCCAAGGAATGATCTAAAATCATGCACATATGAAGGATAGGGTAAGGATAAAATGATATCTACCTTAGATATATCAACCTCTATCCCATGTTTTGACACTACATTACCTAAGACAATGCCATGCTCTACCATGAAATGACACTCTTAAAAGTTCAAGGCTAGATTCTTCTCAATACAATGATTAAAAAAATTTCACAAACTATTTAGACATTCATAAAATGAGGATTCATATAATGTAAATTCAACCATAAATACCTCCATGCATGTCTCAAGAAAATTAGAAAAAATAATCACCATTCATCTTTAGAAGGTACCTAGGGCATTGTAAAGTCCAAATGAAATCCTTCGGTAGGAAAATATTCCGAATGGACAAGTGAATGTTGTCTTCTCTTGATCCTCCGGAGCTATAAGTGTAACATCCCAGGTAATTAAAGAATAAATAATTTTCATATTTATTAATATTAGAGAATTAAATATGAATTTTAATTAAAAGGGGTTGCTATGTTCGATAGCGTACCCGATACGCAACGATGAGTTTCTTTGAAACTTACGTAGCACACTAGTAATAAAATAATATTTTTTTTTAAAATGTTAGTTAACAAGTAGTCGTTGTACTGGCGGGAATGAATAGAAATTACTAAAATATGAATAGATATGTTTTTATATGTTTTTACATTTACCCAATAAAAGATAAAGGCTTAAAATACGGAAAGAGTTCAATTTTAGGCTTTTATACTCTAATTTTCACTAAAGGTTCACTTATCACCTTTTAATGGTGAACCGTCATTGAATATAGTTTTGATCACTCTTATACATTCTTTTGGACCAAATAAAACTCTTATTAAGAATCGGGACATCAAATTTTACTTTGTGTAATTTTTGGTACCTTTCTGATAAAGTTCATTTTTTTTATGAATAGTGTAAAATGTTGCATTTTAATTCAAAACCTCTTTTTGATCTAATTTATTTATATGATTAGATTATCTTTTGAATTGGTCTTAATGTGTAATATGAATATATTTTTACCATTTTATCCAATGGTGGTCATTGGAATCAATTTCACTTTGAAATTAGACTTAAACTGGTGTCAATCTTTTGATACTTATTGTTTTGTAAAAACACGCTATTTGCTCTGGCAGCGGGAATTAATTATTAAATTAATTAATGTGACTTATATGATTTGAATTTTGTAAAATAGACTTCATTTTTGAATTCGGAATATCAAATATAGCTTAGGGTGAATTTTTGGTAATTTTCTGAAAAACTTCAATTTTTGATGAATAGTGAAACCACTAAGTGGTAATCAAGCAAACTGATTTTTCAGTTAAATGAAAGTTTACCACTAATGTGTATTGAATTTTGAAAATCCGACATACATGGTTGTCATTAAGAATTAAAATGTGGTTCAATGAGATTAAAATAATTTTTTGGTGAATAGTAACTTATTAAGTTCTTAATCGCGATTAGTGGTAATTAGTGTAGTTTATGGTATAAATAATACTTTAATAATATAAAATGACCTAGACACATGTCCCAACCTCATTGGTTGTGTCATGGCCGACCAAGACAAGCCATGGCCTAACTTGGGGACCCCATGTATCCACTTTAGTTGGAAAATGACAATAATATATTTTTATTTAATGTTAAAGTGAAAATGACACAAACATAATATGTTTTGCGAAAACAATTTTTAAGTGGGGTTATACAAGCCCAAATTTTGATTATAAATAGTCATTGGAAAGATAAAAAGATTTCCTATATCATATTATTTTTTTTTATAATTTTTAGACATTAAATAAATTAAATTATTTACGACATAATAATGATGCAGTGATGACATCATTATTTAACGATTAAAATAAAATGGAAAGATAATGTAAAATCTAAAACCTACACATGGCCAAAACCAATTGGATGAGTGGATTTCGAATCCTTATCACCTTATCCACTAATTCTATCAATGTGGGACCTTTTAAAACCGAAACACATTTTCAAACAAAGTTATATTTCTTTACTTTCCAAAAGTGCCCCTCCTCTCCTCTTATAAAAGGCCCCCACCTCCACCTTATTTCACACACTCTTCAAGCCATTGGCTCGGCCAACCCCTGCCCATTTGCTCTCTCCACATCCCTCTCCTCATCCTAGAGGATTCCCTTTGGGCAGAATCCTTTCAAAGGAAGCCTTTAGGCTCAAATCAAAAGGAGTTACACTTTTTAAGGTAATTCATTCTCTAATGTTCATTTGTTTTATTTTGCTTCTACAACCCCCTAAACTCTTTTTATTTACTTCTTTTGTAACAACACCAGTATCTTCAATATACTAGGATGTTGTTATAATATTTATTTGAGCTACACTCTCACACAACTACATCAAATGGTTAAAGAACATAAGGTTTCCGTGGATGGCGAAATTCTGCCTCCCGAAACGATGATTGTTCAACACTCATTAAACACCTTCAAAGGTGGCCATTATGATGTCACTATTTTTATATATGATATATAATATGTTTATGTTTTCCTTAAGCTTCTGTTTTTTCATTTTGGGCATACCTTTATGGTTTCCATTATGGGTAAAACACGATATCTTCATTTTAGGAAGTGCGGACTACCGCCCCCTAAAAGTGATTTGATTCGTTAATACCATATGTGGGATGTGTAAAGGATAAAGTTAATGATATTATATATGTTGTTATACTGGAATTATAATATACTTTTATATCATTATGATTCCATTCCAGAAAATATGAAATAGAAATGGAAGTAGCGTTCATGCGTACGTACGGCTTACCGTCTCCATGAACGATGCATTTCATTTCTTACCTCTAAATGTGATGTAATATTATAAATGAATGTATGTACTGGATATATATGACATATATGATATCTACATAATGAATACCATTCTGGATATAATGAACCTTTGACCAAATTAACAACTTGTAAGTATAAGAAGTCAATTTTTGACTTAAGAACCAAATACCGACAAAATGAACATTATTAACTTAAATGATTACATGATGTTCATAACATGGTATAAAAGGAATAATGAACTTGGAAAAGATTCATAATCAAGTAGAGATTAACTAAAGTTTATTATTCAGGAGTTTAAAGAACGGTCGGGTCAAGTCAGATACGAGGTATGGGAACTTTTTAACCCAATTTCCATTCTTTGGGTTAATCTCCTACTTTCAAATTATGTCATTATATTATTATGTCGTATCTTGTATTTGTACTTTATTTATGTGTACTTATAGTGAATACACATAATGTATCTATTTTATTTTAAAAATTATCTTTGTATGGGACTTCGTCTCAATCTCCTTTCGTTGAGGCATATTTTATTTTATACACAACTTTCTTTTATATGGTGTATAAACCCCTTTGACTTTTACGTTTACTCAAAAGGAATCTTTTTTATACGAAGCGTTTACTAAACGACAAAAGGGAATGTTTTTGTCGTACGTATGCGGCGACAACGACTTCTCCGCCGTCGTAACCGTTATTTGAGTTTTGGCTTCCTCTACAAGCCATACCTTTTTTTTAGAAGAAAAATAAATACCATGTTTTACTTTGGTATTGAAAATGGTTTTCATAATGTTTTTATTATATCAATGTGTTGTATTGATATCTCGTGATTGAAATGTGGAAATGTTATGTTTCCTTTATGCATGTTTTATGTGATATTATTATGTTATGGTTCTTGGGCATTATTATGAAGACGGGTGGTTCCGTGATAAACTAAGGGCGGGTGAGCCCGTTATAGCTCTCCAATGCATTGGGTAACGCGAAGGAGTGAAACGTTAAGGTTTCTCCGAAGAGATTTTAGGGAATATACTGTGATGGGTATTCCAAACGTAACCAAGAGGGTTACCCCCTACGTAAGAATGTTATGAATGCCTCAAGTTACCTTTACATATTATGATTTCTATGATTTATTCATGATTTTATGAGGTATGTTAAAGTGCCTATGTTTTATGGGTAAAGTATGATTTCATTCTTATGTATATATGAACTCATGTTTCCTTTCCATGTTTTTTTTTATATAACCCATACTGAGTTTTTATGCTCATCCCAAGTTTTTGAAATGTTTTTCACAGGTCAAGGGAAAGGTACATGATAAGATGATAGAGTCAAGGATGTGTCAAGAATTAATCCATGTTTTATTTTAAATGTGTGTTCCATTGATGGGAATGAAGAATACTATCTTTATGTAACCACTTTGTTTATATGTGGAATGTAATGCAAGTTTTATGATCTAATTCTCTAAAACTCTAAACCTGAAAAGATCCTCAACGTGTAATCTTGTAATAACTCAAGATTAAGTAAGGTTTAAGGCTGGGGCCTTATAGTTGGTATCAAAGGTCGGTTTAGACAACTTTAGGAGTTAGAAAAGTGTTAAATTATAATATGATTGAAATGATATAGCATTTATGGATTACCATGTTGCTTCGCCTAAGATATTTCCATGTTCAGAATGGTTTTCCGTAGGGGAAACAAAGCAGCTATGTTGGGACGACATCAGGAGGAAGACAACCTTCCAAATCAGCAACCTGAGATGGTTGGAATCGGAACTGAACAGTTTGTTGCAGTGATGGCACAGTTGACTCAGGCTATAAATGGTGGTGGTATCCATGCACGAGATCAGCCAGATCAACCGCAGAAGAACATGTCAGTGGTGGAACATTTCATGAGGCAACATCCCCCATCATTCAGAGGATCATCTGACCCTGTGCAAGCTGAAGGGTGGATTAAAGCACTGGAGAAGATTTTTGATGTCATGGGGTGTTCAGACAATCAAAAGGTTAGTCTTGCTATTTACCGTTTGGAGGGTGAAGCAGATCAGTGGTGGTCTATGGTTAAAAATATCAGGGATGCCGATGAGATTGATGCTCTTGACTGGGATGAATTCAAAGGTATGTTTCTTGAGAAGTATTTTCCTAAGGATGTTCGACTTAGGATGGAAAAGCAATTCTTGGAATTGAGGCAAGAGGAAGACTCAGTGGCTGCCTATGAAGAAAGGTTCACTCGATTGGCAAGGTATGCTCCAAATTTTATCCGGGACCTTGATAGTAAAATCAATCGTTTTTACTCAGGATTAAAGCCAAAGTATCGAAGGGCATTGGCTTCTCGTGAGTTTAAAAGTTATGAAAAGCTTGTTCGATGTGCTGAGAAGGTGGAAATGGAGTTTGCCGATGACCAAGTGTTCTATAACAACCAGCAGAAGAAGAGACCGAGGTGGCAGGAGAAAGGTAAGAATTCTTCAAAAAGGTCTGATGGTAAGATAACTAAGTTTCCAGTTTGTGATAAATGTGGAAAAAGGCATGCTGGGGAATGTCTTCTGAATTCTGGGAAGTGCTACCGATGTGGTAAGATGGGACATAAGGCTCGTGATTGCACTGAAAAGGATCAAGGTGAAGGTAAGAATAAATTTTATTTACAGTTAGTGAAATGTTATAAGTGCAATGAGATGGGTCACTATGCAAACGAGTGTCCGACAAGGAGATTGAGTGATGGGAAGCAGTTAGACTACAAGCAGAATGGGGTGGTGAAATCCTTTGCAACTACTTCAGCAGATGTTGGGCCATCGAATGAAGTGGTGTCAGCTCCAGGGAGCTCAGTATTTTTCGAAGATTGACTTGAGGTCGGGGTACCATCAGTTGAATGTAAAAGAAGCAGACGTTCCGAAGACTGCGTTCCGTACTAGATATGGCCATTATGAATTTGTAGTTATGCCTTTTGGGTTAACCAATGCACCTGCTGTATTCATGGACCTTATGAATAAAATTTTCCATGAGTTCTTGGATAAGTTTGTGTTTGTGTTTTGAGGTTTGTGAAGAGGTTATGTGTGCCTTGTGATTCACAGTTGAAGAGAGAGTTGTTATGTGAAGCTCATAGTTCTCCGTTTTCAGTTCATCCGGGCAGTACTAAGATGTATAGAGATCTGCGGGAGTATTACTGGTGGGATGGAATGAAAAGAGATATTGCTGATTTTACTGTGAAGTGTTTGACTTGTCAACAGGTTAAAGCAAAGCGGCAGTTACCAAAAGGGATGCTTCAGCCTTTACCAGTGCCAGAGTGGAAATGGGAGAATATATCCATGGACTTTGTTGTTGGATTACCAAAGACATCTCGAGGTAATAATGCAATCTGGGTTATTGTTGATCGCTTGACCAAATCTGCTCATTTCCTTGCTATACGAGATACTTTCTCTCTTGATCAACTTTCCCGTTTGTATCTTAAAGAGATAGTCAGGTTACATGGAGTTATTCTCTCCATTGTATCGGATCGTGATCCCAGGTTTACTTCTAACTTTTGGAAAGGCCTTCAGAAGTCGTTGGGTACTGAATTAAATTTTAGTACATCTTTTCATCCTCAATCAGATGGGCAGTCAGAACGAACAATTCAGACATTGGAGGATATGCTACGAGCTTGTTCTATGGATTATCAGGGAAGTTGGGACCAACATATTTCTTTGGTTGAGTTTTCATATAATAACAGTTTTCATTCCAGTATACAGATGGCACCATTTCAGGCATTATATGGGAAGCGGTGTCGAACTCCAGCTTTCTGGGATGAAGTGGGTGAAAGAAAGTTGATGGGACCAGAATTGGTAGAAGAGATGGCAGAAAAAGTTCAGTTGATTCAGAAACACATGAGAATAGCTCAGAGTAGGCAGAAGAGTTATGCAGATGACCAGAGGAAGGATCTATCTTTCGAGGTACACAATGTTTTTCACGTTTCGATGTTGAGAAAGAATATGCCAGATCCATCTCATGTTTTGAGTCCAGAGGTAGTTCAGCTGGAAGAGAACCTATCTTATGAGGAACAACCGGTCCAGATTCTTGACCACAGGGATCAAGTGTTACGGAATAAGGTGATTCATCAGTTAAAGGTTTTGTGGAAAAACCACATGATTGAAGAGGCAACATGGGAATCTGAAAATGCTATGAGGGATAAATACCCCCACTTATTTTGATAAGTGAATAAAATTGCGAGGACGCAATTCCCAAAAGGGGGGAAGGATGTAACATCCCAGGTAATTAAAGAATAAATAATTTTCATATTTATTAATATTAGAGAATTAAATATGAATTTTAATTAAAAGGGGTTGCTATGTTCGATAGCGTACCCGATACGCAACGATGAGTTTCTTTGAAACTTACGTAGCACACTAGTAATAAAATAATATTTTTTTTTAAAATGTTAGTTAACAAGTAGTCGTTGTACTGGCGGGAATGAATAGAAATTACTAAAATATGAATAGATATGTTTTTATATGTTTTTACATTTACCCAATAAAAGATAAAGGCTTAAAATACGGAAAGAGTTCAATTTTAGGCTTTTATACTCTAATTTTCACTAAAGGTTCACTTATCACCTTTTAATGGTGAACCGTCATTGAATATAGTTTTGATCACTCTTATACATTCTTTTGGACCAAATAAAACTCTTATTAAGAATCGGGACATCAAATTTTACTTTGTGTAATTTTTGGTACCTTTCTGATAAAGTTCATTTTTTTTATGAATAGTGTAAAATGTTGCATTTTAATTCAAAACCTCTTTTTGATCTAATTTATTTATATGATTAGATTATCTTTTGAATTGGTCTTAATGTGTAATATGAATATATTTTTACCATTTTATCCAATGGTGGTCATTGGAATCAATTTCACTTTGAAATTAGACTTAAACTGGTGTCAATCTTTTGATACTTATTGTTTTGTAAAAACACGCTATTTGCTCTGGCAGCGGGAATTAATTATTAAATTAATTAATGTGACTTATATGATTTGAATTTTGTAAAATAGACTTCATTTTTGAATTCGGAATATCAAATATAGCTTAGGGTGAATTTTTGGTAATTTTCTGAAAAACTTCAATTTTTGATGAATAGTGAAACCACTAAGTGGTAATCAAGCAAACTGATTTTTCAGTTAAATGAAAGTTTACCACTAATGTGTATTGAATTTTGAAAATCCGACATACATGGTTGTCATTAAGAATTAAAATGTGGTTCAATGAGATTAAAATAATTTTTTGGTGAATAGTAACTTATTAAGTTCTTAATCGCGATTAGTGGTAATTAGTGTAGTTTATGGTATAAATAATACTTTAATAATATAAAATGACCTAGACACATGTCCCAACCTCATTGGTTGTGTCATGGCCGACCAAGACAAGCCATGGCCTAACTTGGGGACCCCATGTATCCACTTTAGTTGGAAAATGACAATAATATATTTTTATTTAATGTTAAAGTGAAAATGACACAAACATAATATGTTTTGCGAAAAAAATTTTTAAGTGGGGTTATACAAGCCCAAATTTTGATTATAAATAGTCATTGGAAAGCTAAAAAGATTTCCTATATCATAGTATTTTTTTTTATAATTTTTAGACATTAAATAAATTAAATTATTTACGACATAATAATGATGCAGTGATGACATCATTATTTAACGATTAAAATAAAATGGAAAGATAATGTAAAATCTAAAACCTACACATGGACAAAACCAATTGGATGAGTGGATTTCGAATCCTTATCACCTTATCCACGAATTCTATCAATGTGGGACCTTTTAAAACCGAAACACATTTTCAAACAAAGTTATATTTCTTTACTTTCCAAAAGTGCCCCTCCTCTCCTCTTATAAAAGGCCCCCACCTCCACCTTATTTCACACACTCTTCAAGCCATTGGCTCGGCCAACCCCTGCCCATTTGCTCTCTCCACATCCCTCTCCTCATCCTAGAGGATTCCCTTTGGGCAGAATCCTTTCAAAGGAAGCCTTTAGGCTCAAATCAAAAGGAGTTACACTTTTTAAGGTAATTCATTCTCTAATGTTCATTTGTTTTATTTTGCTTCTCCAACCCCCTAAACTCTTTTTATTTACTTCTTTTGTAACAACACCAGTATCTTCAATATACTAGGATGTTGTTATAATATTTATTTGAGCTACACTCTCACACAACTACATCAAATGGTTAAAGAACATAAGGTTTCCGTGGATGGCGAAATTCTGCCTCCCGAAACGATGATTGTTCAACACTCATTAAACACCTTCAAAGGTGGCCATTATGATGTCACTATTTTTATATATGATATATAATATGTTTATGTTTTCCTTAAGCTTCTGTTTTTTCATTTTGGGCATACCTTTATGGTTTCCATTATGGGTAAAACACGATATCTTCATTTTAGGAAGTGCGGACTACCGCCCCCTAAAAGTGATTTGATTCGTTAATACCATATGTGGGATGTGTAAAGGATAAAGTTAATGATATTATATATGTTGTTATACTGGAATTATAATATACTTTTATATCATTATGATTCCATTCCAGAAAATATGAAATAGAAATGGAAGTAGCGTTCATGCGTACGTACGGCTTACCGTCTCCATGAACGATGCATTTCATTTCTTACCTCTAAATGTGATGTAATATTATAAATGAATGTATGTACTGGATATATATGACATATATGATATCTACATAATGAATACCATTCTGGATATAATGAACCTTTGACCAAATTAACAACTTGTAAGTATAAGAAGTCAATTTTTGACTTAAGAACCAAATACCGACAAAATGAACATTATTAACTTAAATGATTACATGATGTTCATAACATGGTATAAAAGGAATAATGAACTTGGAAAAGATTCATAATCAAGTAGAGATTAACTAAAGTTTATTATTCAGGAGTTTAAAGAACGGTCGGGTCAAGTCAGATACGAGGTATGGGAACTTTTTAACCCAATTTCCATTCTTTGGGTTAATCTCCTACTTTCAAATTATGTCATTATATTATTATGTCGTATCTTGTATTTGTACTTTATTTATGTGTACTTATAGTGAATACACATAATGTATCTATTTTATTTTAAAAATTATCTTTGTATGGGACTTCGTCTCAATCTCCTTTCGTTGAGGCATATTTTATTTTATACACAACTTTCTTTTATATGGTGTATAAACCCCTTTGACTTTTACGTTTACTCAAAAGGAATCTTTTTTATACGAAGCGTTTACTAAACGACAAAAGGGAATGTTTTTGTCGTACGTATGCGGCGACAACGACTTCTCCGCCGTCGTAACCGTTATTTGAGTTTTGGCTTCCTCTACAAGCCATACCTTTTTTTTAGAAGAAAAATAAATACCATGTTTTACTTTGGTATTGAAAATGGTTTTCATAATGTTTTTATTATATCAATGTGTTGTATTGATATCTCGTGATTGAAATGTGGAAATGTTATGTTTCCTTTATGCATGTTTTATGTGATATTATTATGTTATGGTTCTTGGGCATTATTATGAAGACGGGTGGTTCCGTGATAAACTAAGGGCGGGTGAGCCCGTTATAGCTCTCCAATGCATTGGGTAACGCGAAGGAGTGAAACGTTAAGGTTTCTCCGAAGAGATTTTAGGGAATATACTGTGATGGGTATTCCAAACGTAACCAAGAGGGTTACCCCCTACGTAAGAATGTTATGAATGCCTCAAGTTACCTTTACATATTATGATTTCTATGATTTATTCATGATTTTATGAGGTATGTTAAAGTGCCTATGTTTTATGGGTAAAGTATGATTTCATTCTTATGTATATATGAACTCATGTTTCCTTTCCATGTTTTTTTTTATATAACCCATACTGAGTTTTTATGCTCATCCCAAGTTTTTGAAATGTTTTTCACAGGTCAAGGGAAAGGTACATGATAAGATGATAGAGTCAAGGATGTGTCAAGAATTAATCCATGTTTTATTTTAAATGTGTGTTCCATTGATGGGAATGAAGAATACTATCTTTATGTAACCACTTTGTTTATATGTGGAATGTAATGCAAGTTTTATGATCTAATTCTCTAAAACTCTAAACCTGAAAAGATCCTCAACGTGTAATCTTGTAATAACTCAAGATTAAGTAAGGTTTAAGGCTGGGGCCTTATAATAAGAACCTAAAAATATCCAGAAAATCCATCCAAGAAATAATAATATGTCTTCCCAGCTAGCCTCTCAAGCATTTAATCAATAAATGGGAGGGGGAAATGGTCCTTGCTAGTGGTTTGATTTAGTTTCCTATAATTAATACACACACACCAACTATTTTTCACCCTCATTAGAACTAACTCATCTTTATCATTTTTAAAAACTATAACACCACTTTTCTTAGGAACAACCTAAATAGGACTTACCCACAGAGAATATGAAATGGGAAAGATTATACCTGCCTCAAGAAATTTCTCACCTTCTTTTTTAATAACTTCCAAAAGGGTTATATTGAGTATCCTTTGTGGCTACCTCACTTGTTTATCCCTATCCTCCAAAAGAATCCTATGAATGTAAATGTAGGGGATAATATCTGATATGTAACCCAAGGTCCACCCAATTTCCTTGATGTTCTCCCTCAAAATTTTCAAAAGTTTTTCTTCATGTTCAAAAGAGAGATTGTTAGCAATGATAACATGTAATATTTTACCACTCAACAAGTATGAGTATTTGAGATTAGGTGGAAATGTCTTAAGTTCCAATATAGGGGGGTTAGGTATGGATGGAGATAGTGGAGGAACTGAAATATGTGCATAAAGACCATCAATATCATAATAGAAATCATCAAAATCAGATAATATTTCATCAAATCCATCAGTGTACTCAACATCCATATCATAATCAGAGTTCACATGATCAAAATCAGAATATGAATCCATTTCAAAACTAAATCTAAGAGAATCTTGTTCATTATAAATGTGTGTGGACGTTGTAACACCCCAGGTAAATAAAGAATATGAAATTTTCATATTTATCCATATTTCTGAATAAAATATTAATATAACTTTAAAGGGGACGCTATGCTCGATGGCATACCCAATACGCAACAACGAGTTTCTTGGGAATCTTACGTTGCATTGTAATAATAAAATAATATTATTTTAAATTTTAGTTAACGCCTAGCCGTTGTAATGGAGGGATAACTAAAAAATGATTATATATGTTTGTCAAATATTTTTTACTTTTATCCAATAAATATTAGAGTCTTAAAATGTGAATGAATCCAATTTTAAGCGTAAATATTCTAATATTCTTTAAAAGGTTGATTAACCGCCTTTTGATGGCGAACCTATTTTAAATCCAATTTTTGAAAATTTTATGTGTTATATTCGACAAAATAAAATTCTTCTTTAGAATCGGGACATCAAAATTTAATTTGTGTAAATTTTTGGTATTTTTCCGATAAAGTTCATTTTTAATGAATAGTGAAAAATGTTGTATTTTAAATCAAAACCTCTTTTTAATCTAATTTATTTATATGATTATATTATCTTTTGAATTGGTTTTAAAATAAAAATAGAATATATTTTTACCATTTAATCCAATAGTGGTCATTGGAATTAATTTCAATTTGAAATTGGACTTAAACTAGTGTCAATCTTTTAATAGATATTGTTTCTTAAAAACACGCTATTTGTTTTGACAGCGGGAATTAATTATTAAATTAATTAATGAAACTTATATGTTTTAAATTTTGTAAAATATACATCATTTTTGAATTCAGAATATCAAATATAGATTAGGGTGAAGTTTTGGTATTTTTCAGAAAAACTTCAATTTTTGATGAATAGTGAAACCACTAAGTGGTAGTTAAAGAAACTGATTTTTCGTTTAAATGAAACTTTGCCACTTCTGTGATTTGATTTTCAAAAATCCGAAATACGTGGTTTTCATTAAGAAGTAAAATTTGGTTCAATGAGATTAAAATAATTTTTGGTGAATAGTAATTTTTAAGTTTTATTAATCGTGATTAAAGGTAATTAGTGTAATTTAAGGTAAAAATAATGCTTTAATAATATGAAATGACCTAGAAACATGTCCTAACCTCATTGGATGTGTTATGTACGACCAAGAAAATCCATGGGTCAACTTGGGGACCCCATGGAGCCACTTTGGTAGGAAAATGACATAAATAACTTTTTATTTAAAGTTAAAATTAAAATGTCACAAACATGTGTTGTTTTACTAAAACAATTTTTACATGGGGTTATACAAGTCATATTTTTTACTATAAATATTCATTAGAAATCTAAAACGATTTTCTACATCATGATATTTTTTTATAATTTTTAGACACTAAATAAATTAAATTATTTATGACACCATGATGATGCAGCGATTACCTCATTATTTAACGATTTAAATAAAATGAAACAATAATGTAAAATATAAGACCTACACTTGTCACAAACCTATTTTATGGGTTGATTTCGAACACTTACCACCTTATCATAGAAATACATCAATGTGGGACCTTTAAAATCCGAAACTCATTTGAAAATAAAGTAACATTTTGTAACTTTCCAAGAGTACCCCTCCTCTCCTCTTATAAAAGGCCCCCACCTCTACCACCTTACACACACCTCTCAAGCCTTAATCTCGGCCATACCCTACCCATTTCATCTCTCCACATCTCTATATTCATCATTGAAGCCTCACTTTGGGCAGAATCCTTTCCAAGGAAGCCTTTGAGCTCAAATCAAAGAGAGTTACCTGATTTAAAGGTAATGTCTTCCCTTGTGTTCTTTTGTGTTATTTTTTTTCTACAAACCTCTAAACTCTTTTTATTACTTTTTTTGTAAAAACCCCAGTATCTTAAATATACTAGGATGTTTTTATAAGAAGGATTCTATCTACACTTTCACAAAACTCCGTCTAATGGTTAAAGAACATACTGTTTCTGTGGATGGCGAATTACTGCCTCACGAAACGATGATTGTTCAATATTATTTTAACACATTCAAAGGTGGCCATTAAGATGACACTATATTTATATATGATATATAATATGTTTATGTCTTCCTTGAGCTTCTGTATTTTTCATTTATGGCATACCTTTATGGTTTCCATTATGGGTAAACGTGATATCTTCATTTTCAGAAGTGTGGACTACCGCCCCCTCAAAGTGATTTGATTCATTAATGCCATATGTGGGACGTATAAAGGATGGAATTAATGGTATTAAATATGATATACTACTGGAATTATAATATACATTTATATAATTATTATTTAATTCCATTTAATACAAAAAAATGAAATGAAAGTAGTGTTCATGCGTACGTACGACTCACTTTCTCCATGAACGGTACATTTCATTTCTTATCTCCAAATTTTATGGAGTTGTATAAAATGAATATTTACTGGATATATATGATATTTAAATCATTAATACTATTCTGGAGATGATTTACTCATAACTACATGGACAATCATTTTCAAACAAGTTCATTTTTGACTCATGTACCAAACATCGACAAAAACGTCTGATATGAACTCACACTATTAACCAATTATTATAACATTATAATATGTGATATAAACTGAATAATAATATTTAAAAGATGTCCTTAAGCAATTATAAATTTACCAAAGTTTATTATTCTGGAATATAAAGAAACGAACAAGACAAGTCAGACTTGAGGTAAGGGATCCTACCCCTCTCTTTCCTTTTAAGTACACTCTTTTATGTCATTCATTTTAAGATCAACTTTCTTATGATTGGGATGTTCTTTTATATTAATCCTACTGTAACTTTTATGTTCATATGATGAGAGACCTTATTTTCTCTCATCAATCCATTTTGGAAGTTTTGAGTGGCGCCGTTAGGCTGCTGAATTTTCGTAAGAGATCTAACCTCTCTCTTTCTTTTTAAGTACTCTCTTTTATGTCACTTCTTTTAAGCTCATATTTGTTATTATGGGGGATGTTATTTTATATTCATCTTTCTGTAAATTTTATTGTAATATGATGAGATACCCTATTTTATCTCATCAATCCATTTTTGGAAGTTTTAAGTGGCGCCGTTAGGTTGCCGAGTTTTCGTAAGGGATTTTTCATCTCACTTTTAGTCCCGTGAGATTTATGATACATTTTACACCATTTCCTTTGAGTGGTGTATTTACTTCACATTATTATACTCTTTGTGTAATATAATTTCATTTATGGGTATTTAAATATTCATTGTATGACCCTTCTTCAATAGGGTGTACGTTACGAAAGTTACCCAAGTCGGTAAGGGAACCTTTCACCCTCCTCTTTTTAAAAAACTTCTTTTGTTATGTATTTTAATTCACATCATATTATGTTGGGATATGTTCTTCTATATCCTTATTGATGTGAATTTTATGTCCAAGTGATGAGATACCCTTTTTATCTCTCATCAACTCTTTTTCTGAATTTTGAAGTGACACCGTTAGGCTGTCGAATTTTTGCAAGGGAACTTCTTAACCCAATTTTGATTCTTTAGGATAAACTTGTACTCCTTGAATATGTCATTCTATGAATATGTGTTAATGACCTCTGATTTTTTTACACTTAATATCCACTTATATTTGGTGTATTCGTTTGTCACACATAATTATGTAATTGATTTATCCTTAATCCAAGGATACTGTCTTTGTAAGGGACATTGTCTCAATATCCTTTCATTGAGGCATATTTTGTTTTATACACCAATTTATTTTATATGGTGCATAAACCCCTTTTAATTTTCTTTTATTCAAAGGGAATATTTTTATATGAAGCGTTTTACTAAATGACAAAAAGGAATGTTTTTCTTGTCATACGTATGCGGCGACAACGACTTATCCGCCGCCGTGACCACTATTTGAGTTTCGGCTTCCTCTACAAGCCATAACTTTTTTTAATGAAAAATAAATACCATGTTTTACTCTTCTTTTATTTTGGTATTGAAAATGGTTTTCATAATGTTTTTATATCAATGTGTTTTATTTATATCTTGTGATTTAAAAGTGGAAATGTTATGTTTCCTTTATACATGTTTTATGTGATATGATTATGTTATGGTTCTTGGGCATTATTATAAAGATGGGTGGTTCCGTGATAAACTAATGGTAGGTGAGCCCGATATATCTCTCCAATGCATTGGGTAACTCGAAGGGGTTAAACTTTAAGGTTTCTCCGAAGAGATTTAGGGAATATACTATGATGGGTATTCCAAACGTGACCAAGAGGGTTACTCCCTACGTAAGAATGTTATGAATGCCTCATGTTGCCTTTATGCCTTATGATTTCTATGATTTATTCATGATTTTATGAGGTATGTTAAAATGCTTATGTTTTATGAGTAAAGTATGATTTCATACATGGACTAATTTTTTATTTTCATACTTTTATATCCCTTACTGAGATTTTTATGCTCATCCCAAGTTTTTGAAATGTTTTTCACAGGTCAAGGGAAAGGTGCATGATATGATGATAGTGTCAAGGAAGTGTCAAGAAAGAATCCATTTTTTATTTTAAATATGTTTCCATTAATGGGAAAAAATGAATACTATCTTTTATGTAACCACTTTGTTTAAATGTGGAATGTAATTCATGATTTATGATCTAATTCTCTAAAACTCTAAACCTGAAAAGATCCTCAATGTGAATTATTCATTTAATTAGATATTAAGTAAGGTTTAAGGCCGGGGCCTTATAGTTGGTATCAGAGGTTGGTTTAGATAACTTTAGAGGTTAGGGTATTCTCTAGGCATAAGTGACATTACCATAATGGTTAGGATTTCAGAAAGAGTCCTAGTTTTAGATAAAGTGAATTAGTAAGCATATCTTAGTGTTTATCTTTCTCATTAGTACATGATGGTTTTGTTGATATACTCACACTGACATTTCTGTTTTTAGTGAATGGATGGATCTAGCATGAACCAAAGTGACAATAGGTTTTAAGGAAACTGTGGTGGTTCTCTGATTAAGAGACTGGTTGAAATGGGGGATTCAATGAGGAAACTCATGGTTGTTCTAAACCAACTATCAAGGAGTCATGATCAACCACTTGTACCTTGGTATGTTCTGTAATGCATCATGTACGAGATGACCAATCGATGTGGAAGTTTAGGTAATAATTATAAAGGTAACCATTAGGGTTTATATGATCCTTACTTTTGAGGTAATTATCGGTTATTATATATTATGATGGAAAATGAAAGGCATGAGATAAAATTGAGGTTAAAATATGTTATGATTATTTTTGAAGATTTTATCTCGTTTTGGGGAATGTTTTAAGAATTATATAGTTTTGGGAAAAGGATAACACACAGACCGTGTGACAACCCGTCACGTCGGACAAAGCTGTAGGAATCGAACCCACAACCAAAGTGCGACTGGTATTTATCTCCTACCACTGGACTACGTGAAGTCCCTGGTTAGTATGACTTATTATTTTTAGTTAGATGATTTTATGAATTAAGAGTAAGTTGATTTTGGGTTATCTATGGAAAATATTAACCTATCATGGAGGATATGTGATTAGGTTAATTACTTTTCAATATGAGACTTTAAGAGAAACTGATGTTATTTGGAGATAAGTGTTACCTTGGAAGACTATGTGATTAAATCCTTCAAATATTTGGGTTTCAATCTTAGTCTGGTTTACTTTGAAGAATTTTATGGGAAAATTGTTTATCGAATGGTCTTCGTTGAACTTTGGGTTTTGTTGGACAAATTTTGGAGATTAAGAATAGATTTTCTTTTTATAAAGGGTTATCCTTTTCTGGATTATATGATCATGTACTAACATTTTTGGTTTTGGTTATGGTTAAAGTCTAAAGACATGGGAATTATATAGTTCTCTTTTTTGGATTAGGTGATTCTCTAGAAGTTGATTATAGCTCTCTTAATGTGAACAAGTCATCCTAAATACTCGTCTTTTGTAGAAAATATGAGTTCATGTAAGAAATCTAGTAAAAGTTGAAAGTCAACATGACAATTTAGTATGATTCCTTATGTTTTAGTTAAGATCATAAATAAATTCCTCAATGAAAAGTAACTTAAAAACAAAAATGTTGTATGTTAATTTTTCCTACTAGGGAATCAAATATCGTTTAACCCATCACAAGTTTGTGATTTTCTTGTTTTTAACTTTCTCCTAGACATGTTTACTATCACTCTCCCTCAGAACATGACCCTTTGTTTTTTCTTCCGTGTCCATATTTTCCTACATGGAATCCTAGTATGGGTTAACTCGGGTGACCTTTGTAATTCTCTTTCTTTATTTTAAAGTGATAGTTTTACTAACTCTTGTTCCGATGTGGGACTTTCAATGGTGTTTCTGAGCCCAATTTTAAAAATTGCGAGGACGCAATTCCCAAAAGGGGGGAAGGATGTAACACCCCAGGTAAATAAAGAATATGACATTTTCATATTTATCCATATTTGTGAATAAAATATTAATATAACTTTAAAGGTGATGCTATGCTCTATGGCGTACCCAATACGCAACAACGAGTTTCTTGGGAATCTTACGTTGCACTGTAATATTAAAATAATATTATTTTAAATTGTAGTTAACGCCTAGCCATTGTAATGGAGGGAATGAACGGAAATAACTACAAAATGATTATATATGTTTGTCAAATATTTTTTACTTTTATCCAATAAATGTTAGAGGCTTAAAATGTGAATGAATCAAATTTTAAGCGTAAATATTTTAATATTCTTTAAAAGGTCGATTAACCGCCTTTTGATGGAGAACCTATTTTAAATCCACTTTTTGACAATTTTATGTGTTATATTTGACAAAATAAAACTCTTCTTTAGAATCGGGACATCAAAATTTACTTTGTGTAAATTTTTGGTATTTTTCCGATAAAGTTCATTTTTTAATGAATAGTGAAAAATGTTGTATTTTAAATCAAAACCTCTTTTTAATATAATTTATTTATATGATTAGATTATCTTTTGAATTGGTTTTAAAGTGAAAATAGAATAAATTTTTACCATTTAATCTAATAGTGGTAATTGGAATTAATTTCACTTTGAAATTGGACTTAAACTAGTGTCAATCTTTTAATACATATTGTTTCTTAAAAACACCATATTTGTTTTGAAAACAGGAATTAATTATTAAATTAATTAATGAAAATTATATGTTTTCAATTTTGTAAAATAGACATCATTTTTGAAATCAGAATATAAAATATAGCTTAGGGTGAATTTTCGGTATTTTTCTGAAAAACTTCAATTTTTGATGAATAGTGAAACCACTAAGTGGTAGTTAAAGAAACTGATTTTTCGTTTAAATGAAACTTTGCCACTTCTGTGATTTGATTTTAAAAATCCGAAATACATGGTTGTCATTAATAAGTAAAATGTGGTTCAATGTGATTAAAATAATTTTTGGTGAATAGTACTTTTTAAGTTTTATTAATCGCGATTAAAGGTAATAAGTGCAATTTAAGGTAAAAATAATACTTTAATAATATGAAATGACCTAGACACATGTCATACCCTTATTGGATGTGTCCTGGCCGACTAAGATAATCCATGGGTCAACTTGGGAACCCCATGGAGCCACTTTGGTAGGAAAATGACATAAATAACTTTTTATTTAAAGTTAAAATTAAAATGTCACAAACATGTGTTGTTTTACTAAAACAATTTTTACATGGGATTATAAAAGTCATATTTTTGACTATAAATATTCATTAGAAATCTAAAAAGATTTCCTACATCATGATATTTTTTTTTATATTTTTTATACACTAAATAAATTAAATTATTTATGACAACATGATGATGCAGTGATTACCTCATTATTTAACGATTTAAATAAAATGAAACGATAATGTAAAATCTAAGACCTACACTTGTCACAAAACTATTGGATGGGTGGATTTAGAACCCTTACCACCTTATCCTCTAAATACATCAATGTGGGACCTTTAAAATCCAAAACTCATTTGAAAATAAAGTAACATTTTGTAACTTTCTAAGAGTGCCCCTCCTCTCCTCTTATAAAAGGCCCCCACCTCTACCACATTACACACACCTCTAAAGCTTTTGGCTCGGCCAAAACCTGCCCATTTAATCTCTCCACATCCCTATATTCATCATTGAATCCTCACTTTGGGAAGAATCCTTTCCAAGGAAGCCTTTGAGCTCAAATCAACGAGAGTTACCCGATTTAAAGGTAATGTCTTCCCTTGTGTTATTTTGTTTTATTTTTCTTCTCCAAAACCCTAAACTCTTTTTATTACTTTTTTTGTAACAAAAAAAGTATCTTAAATATACTAGGATTTTTTTATAAGAAGGATTCGAGTTACACTTTCACACACCTCCGTCTAATGGTTAAAGAACATACTGTTTCTGTGGATGGCGAATTACTGCCTCACGAAACGATGATTGTTCAGTATTATTTTAACACCTTCAAAGGTGGCCATTAAGATGAAACTATATTTATATATGATATATAATATGTTTATGTTTTCCTTAAGCTTCTGTATTTTTAATTTATGGCATAACTTTATGGTTTCCATTATGGGTAAATGCGATATCTTCATTTTAGGAAGTGCGGACTACCGCCCCCTCAAAGTGATTTGATTCGTTAATGCCATATGTGGGACGTATAAAGGATGGAATTAATGGTATTACATATTATATACTACTGGAATTATAATATACCTTTATATAATTATTATTTAATTCCATTTAATACAAAAAAAAAAGAAATGAAAGTAGCGTTCATGCGTACGTACGGCTTACCGTCTCCATGAACGGTACATTTCATTTTTTATCTCCAAATGTTATATACTATTATAAGTACATATATATAATGTATATATATGTAATATATTACATCTAAATTATGTATATCATTCTGGAATTATAATATATATATCTATCATTTTTTTTAATTCCATTAATATGACAAAGAAATGAAAGTAGCGTTCATGCGTACGTACGGCCTACCGTCTCCATGAACGGTGCATTTCATTTATTTTTATCTACAAATGTTATGGAGTAATATAAAATGAATATTTACTGGATATATATGATATTTAAATCATTAATACTATTCTAGAGATGATTTACTCATAACTACATGGACAATCATTTTCAAACAAGTTCATTTTTGACTCATGTACCAAACATCGACAAAAACATCTGTTATGAAATCACACTATTAACCAATTATTATAACATTATAATATGTGATATAAACTGAATAATAATATTTAAAATATTTCCTTAAGAAATTATAAATTGAACAAAGTTTATTATTCAGGAATATAAAGAAACGAACAAGACAAGTCAGACTTGAGGTAAGGGATCCTACCCCTCTCTTTCCTTTTAAGTACACTATTTTATGTCATTCATTTTAAACTCATCTTTCTTATGATTTGGATGTTATTTTATATTAATACTACTGTAATTTTTATGTTCATATGATGAGAGACCCTATTTTCTCTCATCAATCCATTTTGGAAGTTTTGAGTGACGTCGTTAGGCTGCCGAATTTTCGTAAGAGATCTAACCTCTCTCTTTCCTTTTAACTACTCTCCTTTATGTCAATTATTTTAATCTCTTATTTGTTATGTTGGGGGATGTTATTTTATATTAATATTTCTGTGAATTTTATTGTAATATGATGAGATACCCTATTTGATCTCATCAATCCATTTTTGGATGTTTTAAGTGGCGCCGTTAGGCTGCCGAGTTTTCGTAAGGGATTTTTCATCTCACTTTTAGTCCCATGAGATTTATGATACATTTGCCACCATTTCCTTTTAGTGGTGTATTTACTTCCCATTATTATAATCTTTGTGTAATATAATTTCATTTATGGGTATTTACATATTCATTGTATGACCCTTCTTCAATAGGGTGTACATTTCGAAAGTTACCGAAGTCGGTAAGGGAACCTTTCACCATCCTCTTTTTAAAAGACTTATTTTGTTATGTATTTTAATTCAAATCATATTATGTTGGGATATGTTCTTCTATATCCTTATTTATGTGAATTTTATGTCCAAGTGATGATATACCCTTTTTATCTCTCATCAACTCTTTTTCTGAATTTTGAAGTGACGCCATTAGACTGTCAAATTTTTGCAAGGGAACTTCTTAACCCAATTTTTGATTCTTTGGGATAAACTTTTACTCCTTTAATATGTCATTATATGAATATGTGTGAATGACATATGAATTTTTTACACTTAATATCCACTTATATTTTGTGTATTCTTTTGTCACACATAATTATGTAATTGATTTATCCTTAATCCAAGGATACCGTCTTTGTAAGGGACATCATCTCAATCTCATTTCATTGAGGCATATTTTGTTTTATACACCAATTTCTTTTATACGGTGCATAAACCCCTTTTAATTTTCGTTTATTCAAAAGGAATCTTTTTATACGAAGCGTTTTACTAAAAGACAAAAAGGAATGTTTTTCTTGTCGTACGTATGCAGCGACAACGACTTCTCCGCCGCCGTGACCACTATTTGAGTTTCGACTTCCTCTACAATCCATAACTTTTTATTAATGAAAAATAAATACCATGTTTTACTCTTATTTTATTTTGGTATTGAAAATGGTTTTCATAATGTTTTTATATCAATATGTTTTATTGATATCTTGTGATTGAAAAGTGGAAATGTTATGTTTCCTTTATACATGTTTTATGTGATACGATTATGTTATGGTTCTTGGGCATTATTATGAAGACGGGTGGTTCTATAATAAACTAAGGGCAGTTGAGCCCGATATAGATCTCCAATGCATTGGGTAACGCGAAGGGGTTAAACGTTAAGGTTTCTCCGAAGATATTTAGGGAATATACTATGATGGGTATTCCAAACGTAACCAAGAGGGTTACTCCCTACGTAAGAATGTTATGAATGCCTCAAGTTACCTTTATGCCATATGATTTCTATGATTTATTCATGATTTGATGAGGTATGTTAAAATGCGTATGTTTTATGAGTAAAATATGATTTCATACATGGACTAATGTTTTCTTTTCATACTTTTATATCCCTTACTGAGCTTTTTATGCTCATCCCAAGTTTTTGAAATGTTTTTCACAGGTCAAGGGAAAGGTGCATGATATGATGATAGTGTCAAGGAAGTGTCAAGAAAGAATCCATGTTTTATTTTAAATATGTTTCTGTTGATGGGAAAAAAGAATACTATCTTTTATGTAACCACTTTGTTTAAATGTGGAATGTAATTCATAATTTATGATCTAATTCTCTAAAACTCTAAACCTGAAAAGATCCTCAATGTGAATTATTCATTTAATTCAATATTAAGTAAGGTTTAAGGCCGAGGCCTTATAGACGTGCTCTTATACATCAAACTAGAACCAATGATCATAATCTCCCTAATCATAAGACAATCACATTCCACGGGTTTTTTATTTGGTGGTTCAAAATGGGAGATAACAAAAGAAGAATGGTCCTCTGAGGGGTACTTCATGGAATCCATAATATTAAATATCACAACTTTATCTCCAAAATCCATGGAAACTGTACCCTCATGCACATTTATGATTGTTTTTGTATTTTTTATTAAGGTCTTACCTAAGATAATTGGAGCATGAGAACTTACTTGATCATCATCCACGTTAAGAATATAGAAGTATACTGGAAAGATCATGTATCTTACCCTAACAAGTACATCCTCAAGGACTCCCACTAGATATGTTGTAGCTCTATTCACCAGATGTACCACTACTCTTGTCGGATTCAACTCCCCAACCTATAAATAATAGAATACAAAGTGAGACATCACATTTATAGATGCTCCTAAATCACATAAAGCATCAGAAAAGTGTAACTCTCCTATGGTGCATGGGATAGTGAATGTCCCAGGATCCTTACACTTTGTTGGCATTGCTAGAGTTGGTGTAATGAGTGCTGACACATTCCTTCCAAGATTGATCCTCTCATTTCCCTTGAGCCCTCTTCGATTGGTACAAAGTTCTTTTCAGAATTTCTCATACATTGTGATTTTCTTAATGGCCTCGATCAAGGGAATGTTTATCTCTACATGATTGAATGTGTCCAAAACCTCCTTTTACATTGCCTATTTATACATATTCTTAGTTTGAACAACCCTTCTTGGAAAGGGAAGGGGTTTATGAGTAACTTCATTAATCTTTTTATTACCTTTATCTTTCTCCTTGGGTTTCTCATCAGCTGGTTTTGAATGGGGCTTCTCTGGAGTTGAGGTGAATCCCGGTGGAATGGTAGGTACATATTTATCATTCATTTTCTTTCCACTTCTCAATGTGATTGAACTAACATTCCCCTTGGGATTTGGAGAAGGTTGGGAAGGTAGATTTTTGGAATTATTACTTACCAGTTCACAGAGGGTAGTGGCAATCTGGCTCATTTGAGTCTTTAACTCCCTCAGCTCTGAACCTTGACTCTTCAGCTCATTCTGTTGATTAAGAATTTTTTTTCAAAAGATCATTAGTATTAGAATCTACCTTTGGTTTATAAGTCCATTTTTGTTTGATTTTTTATGCTTAGGCTTCAAATCTTTTTTGGTGTTGTTGGAAACCTTGCTGGTAAGGCAGAGGCTGCTGGAAGTTTTGTTGAAGGGGGGGGGGGGATTTGTTGTTGTCCGGAGACATACCTCATGTCCAATTGATCCTTCTACACTTGGTTTTATGTTGGAGAAAATGAATCAAACTTATTTTAGAGATATGGTTGTTGTTGTTGCTGAAATGGTATCCTAGGAAGCACTACTGCACAATCTTTTGTTTTTTGTAGTTGGGGGAAACAGTCAGTTGGGTGGCTTGTCTCAGTGAAAATTCCACAAGGCCTTGAAGGAGGGGGTTGAGATATATTTTGAGCCAAAGAAATCTGTCTCACCATAGTTGTAAATTATTCCAACTTGGTATCAATAAAATGAATTTCAAGAGAAGATGTACTTACCTGATGTACTCCTCTAACATGTGGGGTACCTCAATCTCCAAATTGTTGGGAGTTTTGTTCCATATTGTCGATCAATGCATGTGGAGCTACCGGTGTTTTGTCAACTAGTTCCCCTCCGTCTGTGGAATCTTCCAGGCTTCTCTCCATAGGCATGAGTCCTTCACAGAAGTACTAGATGTGAATTTGCTCACTAATTTGGTGATTCAGAAAGCTTTTACACAACTTCTTGAATCTCTCTCAATACTTATACATCAAATCCCCATGTTCCTGCTTGATCCCTGAGATCTCCTTTCAGATGGATGTGGTCCTTGATGCTTGAAAAAATCTCTGCAAGAAAAGATGTTTCAAATCGTTCCAACATGTTACATCTTCAGGTTGTAAATAATACATCCAATCCTTAGCAGTTCCATAAAGTGAGAATGGGAATGCTCTAAGTTTTATTTGATCTTCAGAGACATTTCTTGGTTTCATTTTTGAGAATACCAAATTGAATTATTTTAAATGTTTTTTTGGATCCTCACCAGATAAGCCATGAAATTTTGTAAGAAGGTGAATTAACCCAGATTTCAACTCAAAGTTCGATTCGAGAGTTGGATATGCAATGCATGTAGGTTGATAATTAATATCAGGTGCAACCAACTCTCTAATAGTATTATTGAGTTCATTGTTTTTATTTTCAGACATTGTATCTTTTTTAATATTTTTTTTAAGAGTTTACAATTTCAAAATTCCTAGAGTGGAGGAATTCCCCAGTTGGGTAAAGGTCGACACTTCCTGTAGAACGTGACTGTCTAATTTGATCCCTAAGGCCGCGGTCAATCTCAAGGTATAGATCAAGGATATAATTAGGATGGGATCATTTCATAAATCCTAGAAAATATACAAATAAAAATCATAGGACAACAATATCATTAAATGAGGTTTTAATTGATGGTATGAGAGAAAAAAAGAGGCGGGGAAGACAGAACTGAAAAGAAAGGGGATGAGAATAATAGAAACAAAAATAACAAATAAGAATAAATAACTTACCTAAAATTTGTTTAATAAAACAATTTCCTCCCCGGAAACAGTGCCAATTTGATGAGCGTTTTCGCACACGCTCTCAAAAATAATTATTTGTGATTTTACTAAGTGCAACATAGTGGCTGACCTAAGTCATTATCTCAAGGAGGAAGTGAATTAAAAAACCCTTAATAGGCTTGAATAAATCAAAAAAAGGAAATAATTAAAGACAAATGAAACAAAAGATGTGGGGGTTTTGGTTTGTAACTTTCAGACATTACACTAAACAAGCGAATGAGATAGAACAATCAAAGACAATTTCTTTAAAAATACTTATATGAGAAGACATAGTTAATCTAATATTCCCCCTTCATCGTTCATTTATCCTTATCTCATATGATTATAATTCATTAAATTGTAATCCCCTAACCTTGTCAACCCTTGAACCCTATAGAAATTAACAATGCCACAAATTTGTGAAAATGAGCCCTAGGTTAACTTCGGGACCTCCAATCGTAGAACCCTGCTATGATAGATATATAAAATCCAACTTGTGGTTAGTGTTAAATTAGGGAATCATATCCTCCCTAGAGTGTATAATTAATTTAGTTCTTATGAGACTTGAACCCTACAATTCTATCCCAAGTTGATTGGAGTTTGCGGTTTAAGTTTCACTCTCATGATTTACACAAGCCCAACCACGTGGTCAAATGAAAGTCGATCGAGTAACATAGAAATTAAAACTCAATTAATTGATCACAATTTATGAATTATAGTATGTTTATGGATTAAAAATGAATAAATTAATGGATTATGGATTAGATCACCTACAAAAGAAATCAAACTTCCATGGGCAAAGTTGTCATCATGGAGACGTTTTGTATAAGCAATGGATTGATTAGGGAACACCCAATTTAGCCTCCAATCTTATATTAAATCCCAAGAAGAAGAATAATAATAAAAAAGGAAAAACACAGAATATTAATTTAATAAAAATTCAAGATACAAGCATGAAAGCAAAGAAATACAAAGAAAAGGTGGGAGAGGCGAGCCTTCTTGGAAGAGATGTTTTCATAAGGCCTTACTTCTTCCAATAGTTGTGAAGGGATACCAAGAGAAATACTTTCTTCAAAAAATTCCTAATTAATCTAGAAAATCTCCCAAAGAGTGAAAATATCCTTTAAATAGAGTTCAGGAGGGCTAGGGTTACATGATTTATTTAAGTGTGAAAGAGAAATTCGGACAAATTTTTTAATCCCACTTGAACCGCATATTTGACATCCAAAACACGTGAATTGTCTAGAATTATATTAGGATTATTTGTTCATAATCATGTACCCAAGATTCCATAAAAAGTTGGGCCCAATCTAAGCCTGGATGAAGAATATACATCCCAAATGGTGAAGTGATGTCCAATCTGGATAGTTCAATCCAACTTTGTCTTCATGGGCCATTTACTCCACTCCAATGCATGAACCAACTCCCATGTCATAAATATAATTTGTATCTCATTAATTCAGGAACACATTAACAAAATTTGAAGTCAAAATAATTTATAGAAAAATATTTATGCCTGAAATACTATAGTGAATTTTAAAAGGGTAAAACTGGAATGTCCATTAAATTTTCAAATGAATAATCTAATCCGAAATATTCTATAAATTATCATATTTATCACAATGTGAGGAAAATATTTCATTTATTATGAATAAAATATTCAATAAAATTGTCTTTTATTATATATGCATCAAATTGAAATGTTATATAATTAATCTACTTAGTTTATTGATATTTTATTATTCATGTAATTTCATTTTCTTACATGAAGACTATGATCCAAAGTAACCAAGTGGTAAGATTTTATTGAAACAATCTCATCTCTTTTTGAGATTTTTAATGATTATGCTTCTTTTGATGAAATATTATGATCCATCTCTCAAAAACACTCATGATCTTAATCACCCTCTATTTATTCAAGATATATACATGTATTAGTACCATATTTCCACTCTTTGGTACTAAATATAATTAATAAAATGTTTTTGAAGAAAAATTAGACTGTATCTCTTTCTTCGGTTGGAAATATGTTTTATTTTAAAACCATGTTTCCAAAAATGTTTTCAAATTATTTTTGAAGATAATTTTCAAGTAAAAAGGATTTTAAAAATATTTTATAGTTTTAAAATATTTCTTTATAAGTTTTCAAATTTATTTTCAAAGAATTGGTTTTCCAAATGTTCTCAATATTTCTTTATAAGTTTTCAAAGTTTTTTCAAAGAAATGGTTTTATTTTTTTTTCAATATTATTTTATATGTTTTCAAGTAATTTTTTTTAAAAACATTTTCAATCTTCTTTCATAAGTTTTCATGTAAAAAGGGTTTCCAAACATTTTTGAGCTTTATTTATAAGTTTTAAAAGTGTTTTCAAAGAAAAATGTATTTAAAATATTTTGAAGCATATTTTATAAGTTTTCAAGGAAAAAGTTTTTCAAAATGATTTCAATTATTCTTTATAAGTTTTAAATGTATTTCTAAGAAAATTATTTTCAAATGAGTTTATGTATTAAAAATTCCTTTTCAAAGAAGAAAGGATATTTTTCTTAAGAAATTTTTTTGAAAGATATTTCAAAATTATTTTTCATCTAAGATTACATCTGTTGATGTTACTCATGACCTTATAGGAAATAATATAAAGGTCTAATTCATATTATTTATATGAATGGGTTATGATTAATGTCATGGTATTTATGAAACTCAATTCTCTTTAATGGTTTATATGTTTATTAAATCCGTTTCTCTTCCATGGGTTATACTTTTGATGAAATGGTTATGAAAATTGTATCTTTTTCCACATGTTATGATATGTTTACATGTTTATGATACCCATTTCATTGCATGGGTTATGATATGATTGTTTATGATATTTTGGAACATGTATGTATGATTTCATTATGAGATTGGTGGGACCTATATCCCTCTATAATGCTTTGGGTAATGATGGATGAATCATGATTATAAATGATATGAATGAACCTGATTACATGTTCAAAATGTTATGCATGGACCTAGTTTCATTTACATAAGTTTATGCATGGACCTGATTACATGTTCACAATGATATGAGTGAACCTTATTACGTGTTCAAAATATTATACAAGGACCTGGTTGCATGTCCATAAGTTTATGTGTGAACTTGATTACATGTTCACAATGTTATTCATGAACCAGATTACATCTTCACAATGTTATGAATGGACCTGGTTTTATGTCCATAAGGTTATATGTGAGCATGATTACATGTTAAAAATGTTATGCATGGACTTGGTTTCATGTCCATAATGTTATGCATAAGCCTGACTACACATTCAAAATATTATGCATGAACCTGGTTTCATATCTATAAGTTAATGCGGGGGGCCTGATTTGACTACTGGAATTACAGGTTTTCCCAACGGTTCTGAACCATTGGGAAAGGCTGCAGAACCGCTGGTATAATATATACCAACGGTTCTACATACCGTAGGGAAGTAAGCTGTTGGGAAAGGTTTTCCCAACGGTTGTTCCAAACCATTGGGAAAGTTTTTCCCAACAGTTTGGCTTGAACCGTTGGGAAAACCAAGTAGAGGGCCTTCTTTCCCAATGATTTCAAAACCATTGGGAAAGGATTTTTACCAACGGTTCATAGAACCGTTGGTAAAAATAATACTCAGAGAGGCTATGCCAATGGTTTCAAACCGTTGGCATAGCCTATGCTGTGAAAATTGCACAGCAGGCTGAAATTTGCACAGAAACCTCTCATTTTTGTGCAATTTTCACAGCAGCATTCCCTCTCATTTTCAATCATTTCCAATTATTGTACCTACAATAAACTAACACATACATATAAAAGTATTGTACCTACAATAACCAAGTAACACATACATATAAAGAAAAATTAATACACATTTAACATATAATGCATCTAGGAATTATACACATCCAGAATTAAATCAAAATTCATAATGTAATTATAAACATACATAATTCAATTAGAATTCAATTTAAAATTTAGATGACAATTATATGTGAATCTGGAATTCAATTCATTATTTGATTGGTTTTTCGTATACCATATGTTTTCACTTATAATCCTGTCCATTTTAAACAAAAGAGACAGATTTAGAGTGGTACCATCCATACCGCGCCTCGGATTTAGATGGGGTTGACTCATATACATCTCAAATGACCCATGGATCATTTTACTAAAGTATAAACACAATTCGAATGCGTTTGGTCAGTTTTCCGTATGTCAGTTGATGTTTTCACTTAAAATGATATCCTTTTGAAACAAAAGAGAGACCCTTAAGAGTGGTGCCAGCAACACCGGACCTCGGATTGAGGTGAGGTTGACTCATACACGTCATATATGACCCATGAATCATTTTCCTAAAGCATCAACACATTTCGAATGCATTTGGTCAGTTGTTCGTATGTCAGTTGTTGTTTTCACTTAAAATGATGTACATTTTAAACAAAAGAGAGACATTATGAATGGTTTTGGTCACAACGCACCTCAGATTGAGGCGGGTTTGACTCTTACACATCACATATGACCCATGGATCATTTTTCTAAAGTATAGACACAATAAAAATCCATTTAGTCGGTTTTCCGTATGCTAGTTGTTGTTTTCACTTAAAATGAAGTCCATTTTAAAAAAAAGAGAGACACTTTGAGTGGTTTCAGCCACAACGCACCTCATATTGAGGTGTGGTTGAATCATACACATCACATATGACCCATGGATTATTCTCCTAAAGTTTCAATAGAAACCGAATGCGTTTGGTCGGTTTTCCGTATGTACTTAAAATGTTGTCCATTTTAAACAAAAGAGAGACACTTAGAGTGATCTCGGCCACACCGCGACTCAAATTGAGCCCTGGTTGGCTCGTACATGTCACATATGACCCATGGATCATTTTGATAAATTATAAACAGAATCCGAAGGCGTTTGGTCAGTTTTCCGTATGTCAGTTGTTATTTTCACTTATAATCCTGTCCATTTTAAACAAAAGAGACCGATTTAGAGTGGTATGGGCCACAACACACCTCAGATTTAAACAAGGTTGACTCTTACACGTCTCAAATGACCCATGGATCATTTTCCTAAAGTATCAACACAATCTGAATGCGTTTGGTTGGTTTTCCGTATGTCAGTTGATGTTTACACTTAAAATTATATCCTTTTGAAACAAAAGAGAGACACTTAAGAGTGGTGACAGCCACACCGTGCCTCGAATTGAGGAAGGGTTGACTCGTACACGTCACATATGACCCATGGATAGTTTTCCTAAAGTATCAACACATTTAGAATGTGTTTGGTCAGTTGTTCGTATGTCAGTTGTTGTTTTCACTTAAAATGATGTCCATTTTAAACAAAAGAGAGACACTATGAATGGTGTCGGCCACACCGCACCTCGGATTGAGGCGGGGTTGACTTTTACACATCACATATGACCCATGGATCATTTTTCTAAAGTATCGACAAAATAAGAAACCGTTTGGTCGGTTTTCTGTATGCTAGTTGTTGTTTTCACTTAAAATGAAGTCCATTTTAAACAAAAGAGAGACACTTTGAGTGGTGTAGGCCACAACGCACCTCGGATTGAGGCGCGGTTGACTCATACACATCACATATGACCCATGGATCATTATCCTAAAGTTTAAACGGAAACCGAATGCGTTTGGTCGGTTTTCTGTATGTACTTAAAATGTTGTCCATTTTAAACCAAAGAGAGACACTTAGAGTGATCCTGATGACACCGTGACTCGGATTGAGCCCAGGTTGGCTCGTACATGTCACATATGACCCATGGATCGTTTTGATAAATTATCAATAGAATACTAAGGCGTTTGGTCAGTTTTCCGTATGTCAGTTGTTCTTTTCACTTATAATCCTGTCCATTTTAAACAAAAGAGACAGAGTTAGAGTGGTACCGGCCACATCGCGCCTTGGATTTAGATAGGGTTGACTCGTACATGTCTTAAATTACCCATGGATAATTTTCCTAAAGTATCAACACAATCCAAATGCGTTTGGTCTGTTTTCCGTATTCCAGTTTATGTTTTCACTTAAAATGATATCCTTTTGAAACAAAAGAGAGACACTTAAGAGTGGTTCCGGACACAACGAGCCTCATATCGAGGCATGGTTGAATTGTACAAGTCACATATGACCCATGGATCATTTTCCTAAAGCATCAACACATTTTGAATGCGTTTGGTCAGTTGTTCGTATGTCAGTTGTTGTTTTCACTTAAAATGATGTCCATTTTAAACAAAAGAGAGACACTATGAATGGTGTTGGCCACACCGCACCTCTTATTGAGGCGAGGTTGAATTGTACACATCAAATATGACCCATGGATCATTTTTCTAAAGTATCGACATAATCAGAATCCGTTTGTTTGGTTTTCCGTATGCTAGTTGTTGTTTTCAATTAAAATGAAGTCCATTTTAAACAAAAGAGAGATTCTTTGAGTGGTGTCGGCCACACCGTGCCTCTAATTGAGGCGAGGTTGACTCTTACACATCACATATGACCCATGGATCGTTCTACTAAAGTTTCAATGGAAACAAAATGCGTTTGGCCAGTTTTTCGTATGTACTGAAAATGTTGTCCATTTTAAACAAAAGAGAGACTCTTAGAGTGATCCCTGCCACACCGCAACTCAGATTGAGCCCAGATTGGATCTTACACATCACATATAACCCATGGATCGTTGTGATAAATTATCAACAGAATATGAAGTCATTTGGTCGGTTTTCTGTATGTCAGTTGTTCTTTTCACTTATAATTCTGTCCATTTTAAACAAAAGAGACAGATTTAGAGTGGTACCGGCCACACCGCGCCTCGGATTTAGACAGGGTTGACTCATAAACGTCTCAAATGACCCATGGATCATTGTTCTAAAGTATCAACACAATATGAATGCGTATGGTCTATTTCCCATATGTCAGTTGATGTTTTCACTTAAAATGATATCCTTTTGAAACAAAAGAGAGACACTTAAGAGAGGTGCCGGCCACACCACGCCTCAGATTGAGGCGTGGTTGACTCGTACACGTCACATATGACCCTTGGATTGTTTTCCTAAAGCATCAACACATTTTGAATGCATTTGGTCAGTTTTTCTTATGTCAGTTGTTGTTTTCACTTAAAATGATGTCCATTTTAAACAAAAGAGAGAGAATCTGAATGGTGTCGACCACAATACACCTCAGATTGAGGTGGGGTTGACTCGTACACGTCACATATGACCCATGGATTTTTGTGCTAATGTATCGACACAATCAGAATCTGTTTGGTCAGTTTTCCGTATGCTAGTTGTTGTTTTCACTTAAAATGAAGTCCATTTTAAACAAAAGAGAGACACTTTGAGTGGTGTAGGCCACACCGTGCCTCGTATTGAGGCTCAGTTGACTCTTAAACATCACATATGACCCATGGATCATTCTACTAAATTTTCAACGTAAACTGAATGCGTTTGGTCAGTTTTCCGTATGTACTTAAAATGTTGTCCATTTTAAACAAAAGAGAGACACTTAGAGTGATCTCAGCCACACCGTGACTCGGATTGAGCCTGGGTTAGCTTGTACACATCACATATGACCCATAGATCATTTTAAAAAATTATCAACAAAACCCGAAGGCATTTGGTTGGTTTTCTGTATGTTAGTTGTTCTTTTCACTTATAATCCTGTCTATTTTAAACAAAAGAGACAGATTTAGAGTGGTATCGGCCACACCGCGCCTCGAATTTAGACGGGTTTGACTCGTACACATCTTAAATGACCCATGGATAATTTTACTAAAGTATTAACACAATCCGAATGCATTTGGTTAGTTTTCCGTATGTCAGATGATGTTTTCACTTAAAATGATATCCTTTTGAAACAAAAGAGAGACAGTTAAGAGTGGTTTCGGCCACACCGTGCCTCGGATTGATGTGGGGTTGACTCGTACACGTCACATATGACCCATGGTTCGTTTTCCTAAATCATCAACACATTTTGAATGCGTTTGGTCAGTTGTTCATATGTCAGTTTTTGTTTTCACTTAAAATGATGTCCATTTTAAACAAAAGAGAGACACTATGAATAGTGTCGGCCACACCGCACCTCGGATTGAGGCAGGGTTGACTCGTACACGTCACATATGACCCATGGATCTTTTTTCTATAGTATCGAAACAATCAGAATCCGTTTGGTCGGTTTTCTGTATGCTAGTTGTTTTTTTCACTTAAAATGAAGTCCATTTTAAACAAAAGAGAGACACTTTGAGTGGTTTCGGCCACACCGCATCTCGTATTGAGGCGCGGTTGACTCGTACACATCACATATGACCCATGGATAGTTATCCTAAAGTTTCAATGGAAACCAAATGCATTTGGTCAGTTTTTCGTATGTACTTAAAATGTTGTCCATTTTAAACAAAAGGGAGACACTTAGAGTGATCCCGGCCACACCGTGACTTGGATTGAGCCCGGGTTGGCTCGTACACATCAAATATGACCCATGAATCGTTGTGATAAATTATCAATAGAATCCGAAGGCGTTTAGTCAGTTTTCCATATGTCAATTGTTCTTTTCACTTATAATCCTGTCCATTTTAAACAAAAGAGACAGAGTTAGAGTGGTACCAGCCACACCGCATCTCGAATTTAGATGGGGTTGACTCGTACATGTCTCAAATGACCCATGGATAACTGTCCTAAAGTATCAACACAGTCCGAATGTGTTTGGTCGGTTTTCCATATATCAGTTGTACTTTTCACTTAAAATGTTATCCATTTCAAACAAAAGTGAGACACTTCGACTGGTGCCGGCCACACTGCGTCTCAGATTGAGGTGGGATTGACTCGTACACGTCACATATGTGCTAGGGGGTGTCTGGGGGTCCATGGAGGAGGGTGGGGGGGGGGGGGGGGCTGTCCGAGGGCTATTTGGGGGGTGTTCGGGAGGCTGTCTGGGAGGTGTCTAGGGGGCTGTCCGGGGACCAAGGAGGATGGTGGGGGGGGGGGGGGGGGGGCTGTCCGGGGGGTGTTCAGGGGGCTGTCCGGGGTCCAAGTATGAGGGTGTGGGGCTTTCCGGGGGGCTGTCCGGGGGGATGTCCGGGGTCCAGGGATGAGGGTGGGGGGGGGGGGGGCTATCCGGGGGGTGTGCGGGAGGCTGTCTGGGAGGTGTCCGGGGGGTGTGTGGGAGACTGTCTGGGAGGTGTTCGGGGGGCTGTCTGGGGACCAAGGAGGAGGGTGGGGGGGCTATGTGGGGGGCTGTCTTGGGGGTGTTCGGGGGGCTGTCTGGGGTCCAAGGAGGATGGTGGGGGGGTTGTCCAGGGTCCAGGAAGGAGGGGGGATGTCCAGGGAGTTCCCAAACACACAAAAAGACATCAACATCCATGAAAATATACAATATATAAAAATAACTCAAATATAATACTATACTATAGGTCTGGATAAAACCAACAACTAGAATAGATTAAACATAGAATCTCAATAATATTATTAAAAAATGTAACTGATCAACGTTTCCCACATCACCATCACCATCATCACCATCATCATAACCCTCTTCCTCGTCCCCATCATCGTCCTCACCCTCCTCCTCTCCCCCATCCTCTGCCTTGCCCTTGCCATCCACCTCGCCCTCCTCCTCTTGCTCCTCTCCCACATCAGACTCCTTGCCATCATCATTGTTAGCCTGGACATCATCTTGAACACCACCTAGAACTACCACCTGGTGCTCCATATATAGAACGTATCGACGACATATATTCATCAAAATATGGGATGGCCTCTGGTGGAAGTGTCAGACGTAGAACTTCAATAAATTTCATAAACACACTGTTTGCCCTAGCAGACTGTTCTGCCGTCTCTGTGGCCCTTTTTTCAGCCTGTTCTGCCTGTACCCTAACTTGCTGCAGCTCGGTGGCACTACAACTCATACCTGAGGAGGGCCAATACCTCGTCGGGGCTATCCTAGGTCGGTAGCATACTCTGCCAGGATGCTCCTCTCCCAAAACCTGATGTAAGTGATCAGTTGGCCAAAAATTGTCTGGTTATTGGGAATCGAGGGCCTCTAAAGCATCCTATTAAAAATATAAATATATTATTAAGTTACAAAATAGATATTAAAATATAAAATCAACATATTAAAACTTACAATATGCTGCTGAGTCGCTTCGTTGACGTCACTTCCATCCTTTTTCCGTCTACTCGAGCAAAACAATTTTTCTCGAGGCACACATCCTTCAATATTTTGTATTTGACTCTATAATGACATTGAAAACTAAAGTTATATGAAATATTTAGCAAACTATTAAATAATTGAGGAAACAAAAGAAAGTGTAAGTCTTAAAGAAAACTTATAAAAAATTTTCATACCTGCTTCCTCTCATGATCAGGTATCGTAGTGCGTCCCAGTGTGTGGAGGTATTTTTTTGCATCAATGTTCTTTTTATTTTTTCCAGATGATTCCTAAATAAAATTTGAAAATGAAACAGATAATATTAATAAAAAACATGAAATTTATTACATAAATACCTCAAATGTAATTAATACCTTAAACTAGGTACTCATCCAATGAGTAACCATCTGACGATACTGCTCTATAAGACAATCATCCACCACTGGTACCACCTCTAACTCAGTGCCAACTCTAGTAACCCAGCCAATATACAACTCATGCTTTTATGCTCTCTAAAGCTCGCCTAAATCCTTTAGACATTCCGGTTGTGCACCCTCACCCTCAGGAAAATTAAATTGAAGTTGACATCAAAATATTAATTCATATAAATAAAAAAATAATTCATGGAATTAAATAGAACATGTTTTTTTACCCATATCTATGCCCAAGCTCTATCCTTGACCTCATGTGGAAAATGTCTCCACGATAGCGGGATGACGAGAATAATGTCGGAGTATTTGGCAAGCGTCGCCAAAAAACTCCGACATTAATGCCCTATTTTCTCAACCATTTGGTTGTATTCATTATAATCCACCATAACCTATGTGCGGCGGTTCCACACCGAATGCATGCATGTATACCCCCTCCCATGCCTCCTGTCAGTAGATGTATCTGTCATGAAAGAAAAAATAATATTTTATCAAAACATGTTATAATGAAAATAAATATTTCTATAAAAATTTGTTAGGGTTCTATAAATATACTTGCGCCGGTATGATCGCTGAGCACCGCTGGATCCACAGAAACTGATGGAACACCTTGTGGTGGAATAAGAGTCGAAGACGATGGAATATAGAAGATTAGAGAGGCAGAAGTAGAAGGAATAGAAGATAGGACAACTGTCTGACCAGATTCTGACTGGGGAGTGGGAATCATAATGGGATGTGAAAATTATGGGCCAGAATATGCAAAAGGTAGTGAAAACATGGGAGGCCTAAATATCTTGTGTGTACCTAATGACACACCGAGATCAGAATGTGGTAAGGATGAAATGTCAGTGGGAGGGGCAGGGTCAAGTCAGGTACGCGCAGCTGCTCGTCCACCTCTGGTACGAACCCTCCTCGTACCACCAGCCTGAGTACTAGGACCAGTACCAAGCTCCTCGTCGAATAACTGTCGACATATTGGTGGATTCTACAAAAATGTTTACAAAAAAATTAATCACATGAAATTATATATTCTTTAAATATATATATTTGAAATAAAGTACTCACTACGGGAACTAATGATGGAATTCCCAACTCCGCCATTCAATGATTATTCTCCATCATTTTTCCTTCGTCTCTCTTCAATTGGATGAATTTCCTGCTTTTGAAAAAAAATATGTAGTTAATTAGAAAAATGAAACTAATGTGTAACCCAACAAACTAAATATATGAGGGAATAGGGGGATTTATTGGTAATTTAGATATCAATTGTTTTAGAAGATCTTGAATGGATTTAATAAATCATACAAGTTGTAATGTTCCCCAAGCTAGAAATATTGTTTGACTAAGTTTGAATATAGTTCAATTCCAAATTAGAAAATGCAATTCAAATAAAAATGCAACCAATAAACATTGAAAATTCACATAACAGTCATGTCAGCTAAAACATATTTGTGATCAATACTAAATCAATTTGAATATTACCAACCATAACAACCCAACTCGAGGTAAGCCAAAATAATTGAGAACATGGATGAATGATTCTATATATTTTCAACCACAACTTCAGGTTCACAATCAACTCTGAAAATTGAGCTATTGGAGTCATCAAAAGAAATAAATGGATTGGTTCCAATGGAACTAGGGACAATGTCAATTCCATAATCACCATCATAAAAAATATTTCTTGGAATTACTTCAATTATGACACCAAATTCAGGTCGAAGTTGGTCTTTGACATAAAAAACTTTTTTATCCATTGATGTAAACACATATGGTTCTTCGGTAGAAAGAGTGCGATTCATATTAATTACTCAAAATCCACAATCATCAATAAATGTGCCCTATCTCATCATTGAATCAAACCAATGACATTTCATCATTGTGACTCGTCCATGAGAGTAATAATTTAATATTATTATTTTCTCAACAACTCTATAATAACCCAAATTTTCAAATCACGGTCTACTATCTGATGCACTGGCATAACAATATGTTGTGGCAGTAACCATAACACCATCATGTTGTGTTCTCATGTTCTTTTCTTGTTCAGTGACAATAAATTTGTACCCATTGATAACAATTGATTTACAGTCACGAACCACGGTATTAGGACCAAAAGCCAAAGCTCTTATTTCCTAAGAGACAGAGTCAACAGACAAAATCAATACCTAAAATATAAATGACTATTAAACATAATTAAATATTTATATAATTATTTTAAATATTAATATTCTTACCTTCAATTTTAATCAAGCAGAAAACTCTTTTCTATGCAAAGTCTCTCCCCTTATCAAAGATAAAGAACAATGCTTACTATTTATCATTGTTTTATGTTCCCTGTAGATAAAAAATATGAATAGTTTAACAGATATATATGTAAGATATACATAATCAATTTAGTTACCTGATATAGTCATCGAACAAATCATAGTTGAACAAAACTGTGCGATGTGCCATCTCCCGCTCTTCATGGCTTAATGTCTTCAATGTATATGATCCAGGAATTCCTCCTATTTGAGGAAGTGATGGAAAACTGGGTTCAATTTTCTCATACTGTTTTTCTTCATTTCTCATTGGTCTGTTCAATCTTGTAGTAAGATCAGACAAATACATCGAGCAGAAATCCATACATTATTGATCCAAGTAACCGTTCACGATAGAACCTTCGGGATGATTTCTGTTTCGGACATAAGACTTTAATGTGAACATATTTCTTTCAGTTGGATACATCCAATGAAAAGAAACAGGTCCTCTAAGAAGTATTTCAGTGGGAATATGGACAGTCAGATGCAGCATGCATGTGAAAAATGATGGAGGAAATATTTTCTCCAACTCACAAAAAATTAATGGGGCATATGTCAACATATTTTACAAGAAAGACTTGGACAAATTCTTAGCACGAAGATCTCTAAACAAATGCAAAAACCGAATAACAACCACCCTTACATTATTGGACAAAAGATAACGGATTTCTATTGGAAGCAACTCATGCAGTAGAACGTGATAATCATGAGTCTTTAAAGATTTTAGCTTCAACTCTCTTCTATTGACCCGTTTAGATATATTGCTTGAATAGACATCAGGAACTCTAATAGTCTCTAATACTTCCAGAAATTGTTTTTTTTCCGTAGGTTTCATCACATAAGAAGCACATGGAAGTTGCCATTTATTTTCACTGATACGCACAGGATGTAATTCTGGTCTGATGCTCCAATCCACCAAGTCACGCCGAGAACGTAAATCATCTTTTGTCTTCCCCTTTACATTTAGAAGAACCGAAAGTAACATTTCACATATATTATTTTCAATATGCATTATATATAAGCAATGATGTAACAAATTTTTTGACCAATAAGGCAAATCAAAAAAGATACTCCTCTTCCTCCAATTGTAACAGGTTTTAGTGGAAACATTCTTTCTCTTTCCAGATTTCATTTGACCCTTCCCGAATGAAAAACTGAAATATTTCAATTCATTAAGAACATCAGTTCCAGACATACACTGAGGTGGATCATCGGTCTCTATGGTATTATAAAATCTTCGAAGATTCATTCTATATGGATGATCATTTGGCAAGAATCGTCGATGTCCCATAAAATTGAAACTACAGTGATGTTCCAGTTTTCTGGATCATGTATTCTTCATACAAACTTGGCATGAAAGTTTTCCCTTCATGCTCCATCTAGACATCATTGCATAAGCTGAAAAATCATTGATCGTCAACATAAGAGCATCACGTATCTGAAATATGTCTTTCAAACATGCATCGTATGTGCGCACAACGACATCCCAAAGAAGTTTTAACTCTTTTATTAAAGTTTGCATGTATACATAAATATCAATGCCGAGATCAGAAGGACCAGATATGAGTATACTCATGAAAGTTAAAGGATTTTTCATACACAACCATGGGGGAAGATTATAAATCTGTATAAAAACTGGCCATGTGCTATGCGAAGTAAGAATTTTCCCAAACGGATTAAAACCGTCGCATGAAAGACCCAGCCTCACATTATGAACGTCAGCTGCAAAATCAGGATGTCGAGCATCAAATCTCTACCATGAAAATCGATCTGCAGAATGAAACAACTCATCATTAGTCTTCTTTCTCTCGGTATCATTCTATCTCATTTTTATTGATATGTCATCAGACAAAAAAATATTCTAGAGTCTGGGGATCAATGGAAAGTGCCACATTACTTTCTGTGGAATGAGGGATGGTGTTCCATCAGATTTTGACTTCCAGTGGGATGTGCCACATTTTATACAATAATTTCGTTCAGCGGTTTCCTCCCAGAATAAACTGCAATCTTTCGGGCAAGAATGAATTTTTTTTCTTGAAAATACAAGTTCCTCAACTAAATTCCATGCCATATAGTAGTTTGAGGGAATATCTACATCATCTGGAAGTAAATACTTCAAGAGGGTAAGAATGTAATCGATTTCTGTATTAGAAATCCCATACATAGTTTTACCATGAAACAATCGGATTAAAAATTCAAGCTTTTTCATTTTATCGCATTGTCGATATACTGGAGTCATGGCAGCATCATTCAATTTCTTCACTCTATCAATATCATCATTTTCACTAGAAGCATCAGCAGTCATCATATCGAAGTCTTCTTGAGTCTAAATCCTTTCTTTTTCATGATGACGAATAAATGGGAACCGATCATCTAATAAATTCTCCATTCCAGTCCTTTCATTTCGAACATCACCAATTTGAGATTTCATTTTCTCCCCATTGTGATACCACAAAAAGTAGTTTGCTTGAAAACCATTTTTGGTTATGTGGTAGCCGACTTCTTCACGGCTCAACCAAGGTCTACCAACACAATTGGAACATGGGCAGTGTATGCGACCACTATCTGAATCATTGTGAAAAGAAAAATCTATAAAGCTCTCTAATTTTTTTGAAAATCGCTTGAGATCCGATCGATTTCATAGATCCAACTTCTTTCCATTCTGTAAAAAGAATTTATATAAGTCATTTTGTCATAAACTATTTAATAGGATTGAACTATAATAGAAAATACATTTAAGTAAATGATAAAGGAAGAAGTTTCTAGTCAATGTAGTGAACTATTAAAATAATGTAAAGAACAAGTACTC